>NW_004624799.1:4931579-4948750 GCF_000247695.1 Heterocephalus glaber | reverse complement strand
GAAGGGAGGGCTAGGAATGGGGAAAAAATAAGAACCAAGGTGCATTATATAAAGGTACAATTCCCAGTGAGAAATGTAATTGTGTTGTACACCTACAATGTACCAATAAAAGAATTTAATACAAAAAAAACCCAAAAAAACAGAAAAACTTGAAAACTAGAACTATGGAATGACCTAGCAATCTTACTTGCAAGTATGTAAAAGCACTTGAATTCAGTGTGTTGAAGAGATGTCTACATTCTCATACTCATTGCAGCACTGTTCACAATGGCCAAATTATGGACTCTACTTAAATGTCCACCATTGGATGAATGGGATAGTATCCAGCCTTTAAAAAGAAGGGATTCTACCATTTGTGGCAGCATGGATGAACCTGGTAGACATTATGCTAAGTTCAATAAGCCAGGCACAGATCTACAAATACCTAAGACTCTCAGTCTCCTTCATAGGCCAGAACTCTAACCCCATTCTAATTGCCTGTTTTTAAATGCCTAAAAGAAGTCTCCATGGGATATATCATCAAGTTCTTAAATTTAATGTCTAAAAATAGACCTATCTAAATACCACAGTATACCGTCTCAGTTTTTCCTGTGGAGTCTAAAACAACTGAATTCATAGAAGCAGAAGAGACGTAGTTACCAGAGGTGAAGATTGGCGGAAGATGCTGGTCAAAGGGTACAAAATTTCAGCTAGACAAAAGGAATGTAGTTTTTACATATATGCACAGTATAGTGACTATAGTTAATAATGTATATTTCAAAACTGCTAAAAGAAGACATTTCAAATGTTCTAACCACAAGAAAATGGTATTTGAGGTGGTGGATATGTTTTTTGTTTTATTTTGTAGTATTGGAGAATTGAACTCAGGGCCTTCATACTGAGCTACATCCCCAGCCCTTTCAAAATTTTTTGAGACAGGATCTTGCTAAGTCACTAAGATGCCCAGGCTGGTCTTGAACTTGAGATCCTTCTGCTTCAGCCTCCCAGAATGCTGAGATTACAAATTACATCACCAGTCTAGGGTAATAGATATGTTAATTAGCTTGATTTAATCATTCTACACTGTATACATGTATCACATCACTTTGTACCCTATTAGTATATACAATTATAATTTATCAATTTACAATAAAACTTTAAAAATAAAAAATTTAAAGAAAAAGAATTTTTAATTAAATGTAATTTTAAAAACAAAAGCCATTTTCATTCTCTGGGATTTTCTAATAATTGACATTTGCTAATAAGTTACCATTCTAACTCTGGCTTAGAAGAAAAGCTGAGAAGTTTTTTATGACAACCAATAGGGTTTCTTCCTACTGCTTTTAGTTCCTATGAGCATATTTGATTCAAATAATCTCTGTGACTGCACCATTCCACAGACCTTGCTGTTTGCCCAAGCAACTGCTAACTGGTGGACACAGTGTTCTTTCTCAGTGCCCCAGACCTCACTGTGACCACTAGATATTTCAGGTCCTAGTTCTGTAATATTGTAAGTACAGCTTGAAATAAGTTCTGTGAGTTTCAGCTCGCTGTTTAGAAGCCCATATGGGAGGGCTTCTCCCAAACCTCGGGGAGGAGCACACTGAAGAGCAAGACATACAGCCCTCCTGCTTCCCCACACTGCCAAAACCTGGATCCCCGTTCATATTAATAGATATTTCTGACCCTTCATATTTACATCCAGATATAGAGAAAACTAAAGTTGGATTTGGAGTTAGGCTGATGCTCAAAAATCAGATCCCCTCACTGACTCTATTTCCTCATCAGCAAAGATACAGTAGGGATAATCCATTAGGTTGTCTCTAGTGTCCTATTTTATTGACCAGTGCCATCGAAGCAGGTGTGCAGCCCACATACACACCAGTGCTGCCATCAGAGCTGCCCAGGTAAGTCTTCGTGTGCAGGGGCAGGTGGGGAGTCGCTCCTGTCTAAGCCCCATATGCACAGGCTGGTACGGACTGGGTGGTACGTACAGTCCTGGCAGCTCCATTTCTACCCCCTCCCAATTTATAGGTAGGGAACAATCTAATAATCATTCTAGCCATACAGCTTGAAAAAAACTGCTTTTCTAAGATTCAAAAGAAACTCACATGTGTATCTAACAAACAATTAAAAATAATAATCATTCTCACAGATTGGAAGTTTCCCATTAGTGATTTGAGAATGCACAGATTTGTTCTAACCATAGGATAATAGACATCAAAGAATTGTCCCTGATATTTAAGGAAATTGTGTGTATTCTTTTTTCCATAATCTATCTTTCACCCAGGACAGATAATAAAGAATTACAATGGCATTGTAATACAATGAATTACAATATACAATAATAAGAGAAATTTATTATAAAAGGAAACATAATTCTAACTTGCTAAAATAGGGGAAAGAGGAGAACAAAGGGAAAAGGAGGATAAAGCCATCCACACAAAGCACAGAAGCTGGAAAGGATGCTTGTTTTCCAGAACAATGCTATAAGCTAGCTCTGCACATCCTCGTTCCCTAAGTCCTCTGCCCCACAACATCCACTCACCTGCCTTTCTTAGACATCTCGTGTACTTCTCTTCCTGGCCAATGCACTCTGCTTTCAGTGGCCAAAACCCATCCCCACCACAAAAGGAAGATGCCAAATTTCATATTCTGGACAGCCAACATGGGCTTCCAAATCCAAACAGTCCTCTCCAAAATCCGAAAAAAGGAAACGGATGTTCTTTTTCTTTCTTAAGACATTATTGGTCTGTTCATTAGTAGGAGGATGTTTACTTGCACAAAAAAATCAACCAGCAGTATGTAATCTGGTGAGCAAGAGAAAGCAATTTCCACTAAACCTATAAATCCTCCTATGTCAGATGTCAGGGATTTTCTGAACAGAGGTTGAATTTCTGTGTCCCTGTAGAACAAGTATCTTGGCTGATCTAAATTAATCATCAAATTGTGATAAATACGTTGGTAAAGGTCTGTATTTTTTGGCCTATTGACTAGAAGGAAATAAAAATCGATCAAAGTAATTTCCAGAATGTAAAAGACCCAAGGTGCTGAACTGCTTGGCATGCTATGTCAATGAGCCCTCCCCAGATCTATTTTAAGCTGCCAGCCATTACTATTTGCTGGGCTGAGGGCTGGTTTTGGACAACTCCTTGCCCCTGAGTCTTATTGCGGCCAAATCCCTAGACTCTCAAGGATTGATTGGTATCTGGGCAGGCCATCTATATAGAGATAGAGAGAGCAAGTAGAGGGTTAAAAAAAAAACTTGTTCTGTACAGAAAGAATTAAATTTCCTTGTCAGTTGCATTATTCTTATGAATTTCACTGAAAAATAGCAGTAATAATTGAACTATAAACATCAAGTCTGTGTTATCTGCAGATGGTTTTTCTTTCATTTTGATGCTTGCTCAAAGACTTCAATAACTTATAGGCTCAAGTTTGTGTCTTCATCAAAAGACAGTCTCACAACCTTGTGGATGAGGGATACACTTGGTCTTCCAAACTGTGTACTGTTCAAAGCTCAGCTGACATGGCTTTGATAACATCCAAACTGTATTGGTGGACCAAGTAAGGATTCCTAGAATCTGTAGCTGAAAAGTAGATAGATTTACAACTAATCCAAGATCCCACAGAAACAGAATTAAGTATGGCTTGGATATGGTTTGAGTGTATCTCCTCAATGTCCATGTGCTGAAATTTTGGTCCCCAGAGTGGCAATGTGGAGGTGGTAGAACCTTTAAGAGCAGGATCTAATGAAAGGTAATTAGGTCTTGTGCAGAGGCTGCCTTCAGAAGGGATTGATATTGTTCTCAGGGGACCCTATTTGTTCCTAAGAGAGTGAGTTGTTATAAAAAGAGAATCCTGGCCCCCGAATCTCTCTTGCCTTCTTTCTCATGGTAAGACTGTTCTATCTCACATGTGCTTCTGCCATGATGCCATCTTCCAAGTTGTGACGTGGCTAGAAGTACAGCACCAGAGGCTAAAATGGTGAATCTTCCTGACCTTGGACTCTCAGCTTCCAAAAACTGTGAGCTAAATAGGGCTCTTTTTTTTTTTTTTTTTTTTTTGGTACCGGGGATCCAACTTGGGTCCTTGCGCTTGGGAGGCAGATGCCAGAACCACTGAGCTAAATCCCTGGCCCAGTAGGGCTCTTTTAAAATGCATTGTTCAGATATTTTGTTACAGCAACAGAAAATGGGCTAATAATTACAAAGGACTAAAAGAATTGATGGGGGGGGGTATTGAGGTTATTTAGAACACTGTTGAATTATTTTAAAGTTTTATTTCCCAGGATATGGAAAAGCCCTTCCTTTTCCTTCTTTCGCTGTCTGAAATTCACCATAATTTAGTAAATTCTGCTTTCATAAACTAAAATGAAACATTTAAAAATGCTATATGATCCCCACTGATGCAGTTCCCTCCCTCCAATTTGAGAAGCACCCAAACTCTACATTTCATGGCAATACAGTTGTTTGCATAGGTTCAGTAAGAATCTGTTTTCCTTTGTGCCAGTATATAATTGGACAAATCGATTATGCAATCAAGACCTTGACCAAGAATGTCGTATGCGAAGGTGACACTCATTTGACTAATCATAGCAAGCCATTTTAAGGGACAAAGTTTGGCTGTATTTATAGAGTCCATGTCTATAAAATTGGCTTAGGTCTAATAATAGAGTCTAGATTGATAGGCAATAAAGAAGATCATCTCCAGGAAAGCCCTTATTTTTTTGAAAGCTGAAAAAAAAAGAATTTGCAGGTAAAATTTTGTGGAGCTTCTTGGGCTTGGTTCCTAGCCTCAGTAGGATAGCAAGCAATAGATGCCTTTAAAAGTCTAATATTCCTTATGGCAGCTTCCAGACAGAAGCTAATTTGGAATTGTTCAAGAGCATAATGGCTCAACATTTTGCAAAACCAGCTGATAGAAGCCTCTATGGTGATGACATTCTTTGATGAATCTATGGAAGAAGTCAGCCAAACCTAAGGAGACTAACCTCTGAGAGAAAGAGAGAGAGAGAGAGAGAGAGAGAGAGTGTGTGTGTGTGTGTGTGTGTGTGTGTGTATTCAAGAATAATCTGTCTTTGAAACTATATATAAACACAAGGAGAAGGAAGCTGTTCCAGAAAATATCATTAGCCTTTAAAATAGGCAAAAGAGATTACTGAATGTCCCTTTCATAGAATCCTGAGCCCTGTCCAGTGAACCTTCCCAGAATTATCGGATTTTATAGGATGTGTGCCTCTGATTGTCCTTGTCTCAGCTATTTACAACTCTGTAAAGGTAGACATTAAAATGTAGAAAACTGACATTAATGTATATCTTTCCTGTCTGGAGCTATACAAATTACTCCTTTTGTCTGATAGAGAATATAAATCTCTGTAGATCAGATCCTCATTTGAGTCATTTGTAACAGCTTACTGATCCCCTCACTGATTAATGAATTAAAACTTTTGATATTTGTTCATTTTATAGGAATGTGAGAGTCTGCTTTTATGAGTCATCCTGTAACAAGACTGTCAAGAAATAGATGTTGACACATACAGAAATAAAGGCAGAGCACAGGATGTCTGCAGAGGTAAATGTGAGCTCAGCATGATTAGACAATTTGTAGTGATTTATCGACCTGAAGAACCAAGTGACAAAGGGGAGATATTCTGGGGCTGAGTACATCAAAATGTCCAGAGCACTAAGGTATGTCAGGGATTGGGAGGGCATGAATGGATATTTGATGCCAGATTGGAAAATATCTTTCTCTATTATTTAGAGGCCAGCTCCAGGGTCCAGAAATCTGGGCATAACCAAGAGAGCAAATCCAGAAGTCCTCAAACATGCATTTCCTATTCTGTCCCTCTCAGAACCTTAGCAGAGAGCTATCTCAGCAAGTCAGATTAGCTCAATTGAAGGAGAAGCTGATACTAGCTGCCAAGCCTTCAAGGCAGAGTCCTGGGGAGAGGGACCCCTCTTCAAGGCTTCTGTTTTTGCACCAGCTAACTACACCCAGCCCAAGCACTCCTCCCTCTGGGATCACAAGAGCCCAGAAAGCTGGGTACCCTTTGCTGCTCCTCTGCTTATAAGCATTTTAAACAAACTTCATTTCCCATTAACACCACAGGCTCTGCTGTGGAGAACATCTTTGCCGTTCTTTGTAGGACAAAGACCTAGCAGGTAGGACCAGCACCTAGTTTATGAAGGTTCTAGACTGACTGAAGTATCACATTTCCAGATCGATTTTTAAAACTATTTTTTTGGCCAAATTCAATCTCTTTCCTTTACTCAATATGTAATAGAGATCTAGAGGTTAGACCTACAGATGCCCAATGGGTAACTAAAAGCAAGATGAATCTTACCATCTCTACCTGCATTTTTGTGTCTGTCCCCTTTATTACCTTAAAACTTTAGGTCTGATTCCTGCTTGGCTCTTCACATAAGCATTCTAATCACTTAAGGAGTGTTACCAATATAAGGTTCATTAGCGCTAATTATCTAGCATATTTTATCTTCCTTCAAGACTGAGGATACTAAGATAAGAGTAACTGAAGTAATTTGTCAGGATTTGTGGAGACATCTAATTGCCTAGTTTTACAACTGTCCAGTTCCAGACACTTTGGAGTATACCTACTAGTCTTCAGCCATTGTCCTAAACGTGTAGTTACCTTGGATTCCAGCAAAAGCAGAGTGTTGCAGACCACCCCATGATGATATTTCCCCCTAACCAAGTGCAATTACCCCATGATGGAAATTAGGGCTGCTCCCCCGTCCTCCACAACAGAGCTGTCATGTCATGAAGGGTACTGAATTGCCTCCTCAAGCAATGATGGGTCTCCCAGAACCTCACAGAACCAGTCCTGAGATACAGTCTATTAGCCCATGTTTGACCAGGATTACCAACGCTACCAGCTATGTAAACTCCCAAGCTTTGCCTTTGTTACTGTCAAAGTTACTTTTCTCATTGCTGAGACAAAATACCTGAAACCCAAGTTAAAGAAGAAAAGGTTTATTTGGCTCATATTAAGTACAGGTTTCAGTTCATAGTTGGCTGGCTTCATGGCAGGGTGGCATGGCAGAGGGGCATTGAAGAGGAGAGACAGATCATGAAAGGCAAAAGACAGGAAGGCAGCAAGCAACAAACAACAAGTGATGACAGTAGCCCTCTTTCTATCCCTTATATTTTATCCAAGCTACCCAGGATGGGTAGCACTCACACTCAAGATGGGGCACCCTTAATCCTAGCATTGCACCATGAATCAATCCCAACATCACACACTCTACATCCAACCACCTCCGAAAATCTCCACCTGTGACCACATGAGGCTTTGGGAGGACATCTACACACAATCCATAACAGTTATGCTTTTCTATAAAACCCCAAAGTTTCTTTCAGCCCCTTGAAGAGAATCTTGAACTTTTTAATTTATTCTCCTGGCAAGGCCATGCTGATTAAAGTTCCTTTCCTCCCCTTCACTGCTGCTTATCTCCTTGACTGATTTTTTTTTTTGAAGGTTAATGTAGATCCTTTATTGATTCCACCAATGTACTAGTAGATATGATAATAACAAATGGTACTTTTACATTCTCTTAACCAAAAATATAACAAATATTTACACTCAGTAAAAATACAAAAAGCATACAGAGGCACTGTCTTTCTAAAAGACATAAGTTTTAAGAGGTATCAAAAAGTAGGAGGCAAACATTGCTTGTTACAGGATACCTTACAATCACTGAATTGTGCAGTATAACTGTTATTTGATTATTACCACTGTGCAATTTTGTCTTTTTAAGATAACCTTACACGTTTCAATTTAAAAAGATCAAGTTCAACTGAATTATGTATATGAAAAGAAAGAAGCTTTTTAAAAAGCGTAACAAAAGCTAATGATGAACTGGGGTTCAAATTGAAATCTGAAAATGTACTGTGACTGTGACACTTTTCTGAAGATTTATCCTTTTTTTAGCCTTTAATGCTAAAGGGATACATATGCTTTAACGTAATGTTTTGCAGAAACTTTTCCACCCAAATAACAATCACTGTTTTAACTAAATAAAGGAATATTTTCTCCTCTTTTTCATGGGTGAAAGAACACTTGATAACACTTTTCTAGGTTTGTTCTTAGAAATTCCATGATTACTGCTGTTCCCAGGCAGGGAGGTGATGTAGCTGTCACCCTCATGAAAACCCATCCATGGGAGGAGTTTTCTTCCCTAAGTAATAACTTGGCAGAAATGAGAGTCTATTATTTATAATAAATTTTAATGGAAGCATGCATTGGATCTACTGATTCTCTAGCTCAGCAGCTGGCCAGAGTCTGCACCAAGGGTCTGCTGATTCAGCAGGCTTGGTGTCAAGTTGTGGTGGGAAGAGAAGGTGCCAATCTCTTCAATGCAGTCATAAATTTAAAATGAAAATAAGAAAAAAGGCGATTTGGAATTGGAGCACACACAGGTTAAGGCTTCGTTGTTCTAGTCATAGGATAAACTAAGAACCCTCAGAAATGCACCCTAAATTAAGATTTTTTAAAATCAGGAGTTTATCTTTTAAGAGCATCAAACTGCAAAGCATTTGGTTTTAGTCCCTGATCAATGTGACCTGAACACTCACAGTTAAAGCCACATACAGCAAAGGCAGTGACATGGTGCAAGTCCAAAACCACAGGCCTCAGCTCTCTGTCCAGGTATTATTTATACCATTAAGGACAAAGATAAGTAAGGCTTCCATTTGTTTTGAAAACCTGCTAAATAAGGAGATGCAGTGCAAATAGCACATTTTTTCCTGAAGTAATGTAGATAAAATAGTGAGAATAAATACCAAAACTTGATAAAAAGGTGGTTATAGCAAAAATACTTTTCATTTTTTGTTTTCCTCTGGACATGAAAACAATAGTACATAAATCAGTGAATAAAAAGTCTAGACTCAGAGGACCACTGTTCAATAGGCCAAATCACTACAGTGTGACTTTCAAGCCAGGGTTTAGATTCAGGCAAATCGTCACTTCAAAGGACCAAGAAAACTGTGGAGCCACATAGCTTTATTTTTAACATACCTGGGGCTAATTTCTAAGGCTTAAGTTTCATGTTAATATTTTTACCCCAGGGGGATTTTTCAGATATGTTATTTTCCCTAAAATATAGTTAATAATTTTGATGGGAAAAATGAACTATTACCATTTACCACATGGAAGTGACATGGTTCTAAAAAGAAGGCGTTACCCAGCACTTGGAAATCTGAGGCAAGAGGATCATTGCAAGTTTGAGGCCAGCCTGGGCTACAAAATAAATCCAAGGCCAGCCTGAACTACATAGTGAGACCTTGTCTTTGAGAAAACAAAGAAAATCAGGGCTGGGGATTTAGCTCTGTGGTTTCACTGCCTGCTGCACAAGCATAAGGACCGAAGTTCGATCCCCGGTACCAAAAACAAAACAAAAGAAAAGAAAATCAGACAAACAAAAAAAAATGAAATGAATGGCATAGGCAGGAAATAGAAAAAGTGCAGTAGAGAAAAAAGTACACACTTTTAAAATAAAGTCACAAACTAAATCTTATATGGCCACATGCAGACAACCACTCTGAAGTAATCCATTTTGGCTCCAAGTTGGTCTGAGTAGTGCACCTTAATGTCTATGGCTTTCTTTTTTTTCTTGTAGTCACAGAATCTCATGAAATCTCACTTGCCTTTACACTGAAAACAAGTGAAAAAATTCACAATATATATATACAGAGAGATAGAATACATTAAAGTCATAAAAATGTGGAAAATCTGCTTAATCCAGTAAACACTTATTGAAATTTTATACTTAAATACTTAAATTAAGAGTCCCATGCCCAAGAGGCCAGAGAGGCATGTCCTCTCAAGGGCTAAGTGAGGACCAAGAGACAATCATTCCCATCATTCTGGCTCCTCTTTCTCCCACAGAATTTTCAAGCAGTTCTTTGACCTTTACTGAGAGCTCAGGGTTTGAAGATGGATGTAACCTGGCGCTGTGAGATGCGGCGTGGTGTGCTGCAAAACGCTGCACATCAAGCTCATCTTCACGACTACAAACACCTATGATCACACTTCTTTAAAAAACAGGAATTCGGGCCGGGGTTGATTGATGTTTTTGATGTTGTTATTTTGAGACAGGGCCCCACTATGTAGCCCAGATTGGCCTCAAACTCATGCCTCAGGCTTCCAAGTAATAGGATTACAGGTGGGCTTCACCATGCCTAACACTTGATTGGTGTATTGAGATAAGTGACTGACTCTGGTGTATTGGGACCCCTAGAGCAGGGCTTTGGCTGAAAACTCTGGTAACAAGTATGTCAGTCTCCATTCTCCCTCTTCTTTTTATTCCTCAGCCATCATAGCCTTCCCCACACCAGCACAGGGCATCCAGGGCAGAAATTCCTTCAGTGGAAGAAGGACCAGGCAGTACTTGACTTTAGCTGACTTCAAGTGTCCCCTTGGTCTTCAATGACCCCTTGCTTCTAGCCCTCAAAGCCACCCCAACTCTGCACACAAGGTACTCATTGACTGATTGGGTGAACGTCAGACTACACACCTAGCCTGTTCCAAGACAGCAGCCCCAGATGTTCATCAACTGCTTTCAAGTTGCGCCCTCTAGAACATTTCTAGGTGCAAGCACACTACTGCTTCCTTCTGAACATTCCTAAACATGGCCTCCTAGCATTGGGCTGGACCTGGCCATTTAGGGAATTAAAGAGCAAAGCAAAGGGATTTGATGAAACAATGACAAGAAGAGTCAGCTCTCAGTCCCTGATACAGGTGCTTCACTGCATTATCTAGCCCACAATATAAGCTGCAAGAGTAATCAAGACATTTGTATTGTTCAGCTTTCCATTACTGTAATAAATACCTGAGATAATCACCTTGTAAAAAGACTGAGTTTATTTTGAATCAGTTTTAGAGGTTTCAGTTCATGATCAGTTGGCTGTGTTGCTTTGGGTCTGTGTCACTACATCATGATAGGAGCACATGGTGGAACAAAACCTCTCACCTCATAACTGGGAAGCAAAAAAAAAGAGAAAGGAAGAGAACAGTTTCCCACAGTCTCCTTCAAAAACACAACCCAATGACCTAAAGACCTCTAACCAGGCCCCACTTCCTAAAGGGTCCACCACCTCCAAATAGCATCATAACCAGAGGACAAAACCTTTGACAGATGGAACTTTGGATGACATTTAAGACCCAAACTATACCAACATTCAAAGATCAACAAATAAAATAGGATATATTTATATTTCATGTGCAGAAATGGGTAGTTCAGGCTGATAGAGAAGTCTGCTCCTGGATGGTGTTCCTTCCATCTTGTTGTTTCTTACATACCTGGTTAAATTCTGATTTTCAACCTGACTACAGTTTAAGCCATGGGGAAAAGCAAAGAGAAGAAATAAAGGGCAAGCTACTTTCTTTTCACCAAGGGACACAGTGGCTGCACTCATCACCTGTATTCACATTTCATTGCTAAGAACCTGGCCTCTTGAACACTCTTAACTACAAGGGGTCTAAAGAATGCAGTCTCTAGATGAATCATCTTCTACCTAGCTAAAACTCTATCACTGTGGAAAAAATGAAGAATAAATTTATTCAGCAGTCTGCTGAATTCACCAATTTCACTTTCTATTCTGAGTCAGGCAGCTTTCCTAGGCCTCTTTTCCCTTTGGCCTACTTTCTATCTGGGGCTAACCACTCAGATAAGTCAGAACATCAAAATAAAACAGCATGAGAACAAAATGTTAGTCAGACCATTAATATAGGGGCCAGGGCAGACCATTAATATAAGTCATGACAGGAAGGCTGTGGTATTTATAGTTTGCTTCCAAAGTAACCACCCTTGTTTTGCATCTACTATTTTAATTCAGGTCAGATTTCTTGATCTCTAGGTCTTTAAAAGCCCATCTGTAATGTGCCCTCTTTGTCATTTCTCTGTCATCTTTTCCTTGCTGAGTTTCCAATTCTGTCAACCAAATGGTGCCACACTGAAAGCACTTAACTTACTAAAGTTATTGAATATGGTGGTGACAATAAGCTATTTGGAGATTGCCCACTATCTGTATTGAAATTTTTATGACTGATGGGATATCTGGATTAATAAGAAGACTCAATTAGCTACAGTTAATTTTATTTTCACAATCTGGACACACCCAGCCCAATATTCCATAACTGCTTCCACCACAACTACAGTGGTAAGGATCAATAGTTCATTAAACTAAGACCTTGATAGCAGAGTTTAAATTCATTTTTTTTCCAAATTGATAACCTTTATTTCACAAAGATTCTCGATACAATTACTATAATAATCCATACATTATGGTTTCTAAACATTTACCCACTAATGGCTTTTGTGAGAGGCTGTTGTCCTTCATGGTTCGGGGATAGTTTAGATGGCTGATGTTTGTAAGAGCCCAACTTTTCTTCCTTTCTACTCGGCAAGTTAGTCTTTTCAGAAGTCTTGCCGGATGTTTTCTTTGTTTGCTTCTCCCTGTTGCTGCTTAATTTGACAGATTTCATTTTCTAGTTGCACAATAGTCTGTTCAATCTCGTAATTCTTACTCACCAGGGACACCCAATTTGACTCCATTTCTCTCGATTTAGATCCAGCTGTGAGTTGCATGTTTTTTCGCTGCCATTTTAAATCTTGAATATGTTTCCTTAACTTCTGAAGCTCTTTCTATGCATGTTCAATCATATGAACTAGATTTTCATTATATACTTTCCAGGCATTACATCCGTGCTGTTACATTAGCTCCAGATTCTCAATTCGTACTGCTTGGTGCTCTAATTGTGCCATAGAATTGTTTACCCATTATTGCCATGCAGTAATGTCATTTTTCTGACCTGAGGAAGGGGCTGGAAGCTCATATCATTTCATACTGAGCAATTCAATTGGTTGTCGAGCAGCCAATCTCAAATTCATTTCTCATTATGTCAGTTTTGAAAGCAGAATAATCTGGGGCTATTAAGTAGCTAAGGTAGTTCTTGGTAGGTCGGTATCTGCGAGTTTCCTCCTCTACCAGAGCCGCAGCTGCTTCCCGCACGCCTGGCACCTCATAGCCTTGATCAAGATATGGCAGCGAATCCACCACTACCTCTCCGGCCACCAACTCTGTGCCCGCCATGGCACAGAATGCACTCCTGCCTGCATTTTTTCGCAGAGTTTAAATTCTAACCATACATTTTTTCATCATAAGTACCACCACAAACTTGTTGTCTGACAATTAGCAAAAGCCAATTAATAAACATTTGTGTTTAGTTTTTTTTTAAATGTTAGTATCTAGTTGTTTCAATACCATTTGTTGGAAAAACCATCCTTTTTCATTGAACTGAATTTGCTCCTTTGTCAAAGATCAATTGGCTCTGATTTGTGTGGGTCTATTTCTGATATTCTTATGCTGTTACACTAATCTATGGTCTATTTTTTTGCCAATAACATACTGTTTTAACTACTATAGCTTTATAGTAAGTCTTGAAGTTGGGTAGTGTCAGTCCTCCAACTTTGTTCTTCAACATTGTATTAACTAGTCTAGGCATTTTACCTTTCTACATAAATTTTAGAATCAGTTTGTCAATATCCATTAAAAAAATTTGCTGAGATTTTGATTGGGATTGCATTGTGTGGTGGTTAGGATGGAGTTTCAACTAGATTAGCTTTGATATCCACCATGGGGATTGGTGGAGCACACTTCTAGGTGTGATGGGGGTTGGGGGAAGGCTGATATAGGCATGGCCTTGGAGCCTATATCTGGTCCCTCACCCTTTCCACTCTGTCATTCTTCCCCTGCTCTGCTTTCCAGCTGACATGAATTAAGAACCTTCACTTGGCCACAACATTCCACCATGATGTTTCTGCTTTGAAACCAGCCAATTTTGGACTTAAATCATAGGCAAATTAAGCCTCTCCTCCTTTAAATTGTGGGTGTTGGATATTGTGTCTCAGTGACAAGAAAGCTAATACTGAAAATTGGTGCCAGAGAAGTAAGGTTATTGCTTTGACTGTACCTGACAATGTGGTTTAAAAGCCTTTGAAACTGGTTTATGGGAGAAATTTGGGGAATTTTGGAGATGCAGGCTGGAGAAAAACCTGATGTGTAATTCTGATTGGAGATCATAAGACCAGGATGCTGATAGGAATATGGATAGTAAAGGCCAGGCTTAGGAGATTTCATTTGGGAACAAAGACTCCATTGGCTATTGAATTAGAGGGCATGTGTGTTACACTCTGGCAGAAATTTTGTCTACATTTTGCTCATGTACAGAGACTCTGCAGGTGACTGAGACTAAGAGGATTAGACTAATCTAGTAGAGGAAATTTCACAACATTCAGGTATGGGTATTGGTGTTTGCTTTTAGGTAGGTTTATAGTGAGAATAAAGGGGAAAAGACAGATCAGAAAAATGTGAAAAACTTAAACTTTGGCTCAGAAGATACCATATGTAAAGTTGGAAACAAAAGAGGGGTGGTTGTTAAAATGATTGGCACTGTTAGAAGGAAAACTAAGTACCTTGTACAGGGACAAAAAGAAAGATAACTTTAAGGCATCTTAGGAATAAAAAAGACACAACCCATTGCAGGTTCAAGGGTGCAAAACTGTTAACTTTTGTTTTGTTTTTTGAGAAGAGAATCCCTGGGACTCCTGCTTAAGAGAGGCCTCTTACAGAATTGATTCCTTGGATTTCATTTCACCACATTCAGTCATTCAGGACTCAGGGGTCCCTGCAGCCATGGTCCCAGGGTTCTAACTACTGCTTCCACTGATGATTGTCTATGTGTTGTTGGTTTTGCTGGTGTGCAGAATGCAAGAGTTGTGGGGTTAGAGAGGCTTCCACCTATATTTCAAAGCAAGGCCTGGAAGGCCAGGCAAAGAATTCCTGAGAGAGCAGTGTGTGAGGCTGTTGGAATGACACCAAATGTGCAGTGGAGTCAGAGATATCAGGAACATGGAATGTCTATGGAGGAAATCTGCAGGCTGTGAATGGAGCCAGCCCAAAAGATGATGTGGGCTGCAATGAGCAAGGCCATATGGGTGGAGGTGCCTAATTTGCATTTTACCACAGTGAGCCCCAGATACCAGACTTGGAATTAAAGGATGTAACATTTACCCTACTGAGTTTCAGTTTTTCTTTAGTCTGATTCTCTTCTATTCTCCTATTCATTCCTTTTGGAATGGGAATGCTTAGCCTGTGCCATTATACCTTGGGATTATGTAACTTGCTTTTGATTTTTACAAAGACTCACATTTAAGAATTTTCCTTGAGCCTCATGAGAAACTTGGACTTGAACTTTTGAAAAATGCTGGAACTGTTGACACTTTGGGGGAAGGGATTACTTTGTTTCTGGTTGTGTATGAAATAGTATTATGTTAGGTGGAATTATAAACTTTTTATTGTCTTTCTTTGGAGAGTAAGTATGGTTTAAGGAGATGTGTTTGAGTAGCAAGTTGAAAGGGGGTGGGATATAGTGGTTATGGTAGAGTTTCAATTTGATTGGTTTGGGACCCTTCCTAGGGTTTGGAGAATCATACTTCTAGGTATATCTGAATGGATCATGTAGGCATGGCCTCGAGTACTATATATGGTCCCTCACCCATTCTTTTGCTCTGATTCCCAGCTGCCAAGGACTAAGCAACTTTTCTCTGCCCTACCATTTTGCCAAGATATCTCTGTCTTAGAGCCAGCCAATAATGGATTGAAACTGTGAGCAAATTAAACCTCTCCTTTAAATTGTGGATGTTGGGTATTGAGTCTCAGCAATGAGGAAATAATATACGTTGAATCTAGAGATCAAGTTGGGAAGAATTAAAACTTTAATACTAAGATTTCTTCTTCAAGAATGCAGAGCCAGGGATTTAGCTCAGTGGTTCTGCTGCCTGCCTTGCAATTGCAAGGACCCAAGTTCAATCCTAGGTACCAAAAAAAAGAATGTGAAATATTGTTCTATTTAGATTTTCTTGATTTCTTTCAGTATATGAATAAATGAATTGATAGTATAGTCACTAATACTTTATGTTTGAAGTGATTTGAGGAATGTTAAGAATCCGTGTAATATTGTAGAATTCTCTTATTTTCAATTTCTCTTCTAATGAATAAGGAGACAAACTAACAGGTTTTGAATCCTACTTCCAATAAATAACTTGGATATCTATTTCTCTGGTTGTACTGCCACTACTCTCTTCCTTTGACCACTGCAATAGCTTCTTAACTATGTTCCAATCTCCAGTTCATCCTTAACCCCTTTGCCAATTATCAAGCTTTTTTGACTTTGTGATACTAGGGCTGACCCTGTAAACCATATTTTCCTTTGCCAGCCACCATGATGCCAGGCTTTGCCTATGGAGGGTACAGATTATAGTCTGCAAGGCTGGAAGAAAGAGAAGAAATTTTTCTTCTTACTGCTTTAATTTTTTTAAACTATTATTCATTAAGTTTATTGGTACATTTTAGGTATACAATATGATGGCATTCATCATATAGAATTTATACCTGTACATGATATATCTTGGTTCTTATTTTTTCCCCATTCCCCTGCCCTCCCTTCAACCCCTCCACGCCTCCTTATTTACAAAGATTTTGATTCCATTTTTTTCTTTTCTCATATTTTTTTCTTTACCTTCTTTCCTTTCCCCTACCCACCATTTCCCCTTCCCCTTCCTTTTAGGACCTTTGCTTCCTATTTCACAGTATCTATTGGTCCTTATTTACATTTTTAATTTCTCACACGAGAGAAACTATTCAGTATTTACACATATGTATCCTATTTCTTTCACTTAAGAGTATGGCCTCAATGTGCATCCATTTAGCTATAAATGTCTCTAGTTTCTCATTTTTTATGGCTGAGTAGTACTCTATTTTATATTTTAAAAATCTTCTTTATCCAGTCACCAATTGATGGGCCTTTGGGCTGTTTCCAAGATTTAGCTATTACAAACTGTTTCACTATAAACATGGGTGCACATATATCACTGTGGTATGATGCTTCTAATTCTTTTGGGAAGATGCCTAGCAGGGTCAAAGGGGACCTCTAATCTTAATTCTTTGAGGAATCTCCATACTGATTTCCACAGTGGTTGCACCAGTCTACATTCCCACCAATAGTAGAGAAGGGTTCCTTTTTCCCGACATTCCTGCCAGCATTTTTTATTGGCTGATTTTTTTTAAGGTTCCACTTGAACTCTTTTTTTTTAAACTAATTTTATTGGTAC
>NW_004624799.1:4913078-4925804 GCF_000247695.1 Heterocephalus glaber | reverse complement strand
TACAAGAGTATAGAAATGTCTAGCAATAGTCAAATAATTTGATCTTTAAATACAAAATAACCACATGAACACCTAATATACAGGTTTCATCTGAATACATATTTATTAGATAAATATTAGAGGTTGTCACATCATCTAACTACATACAGCTTTGCAAGACTAGAAATCACAATTAGTTTTCTGAGCAGTTTAAAGTATGAAATGATTTTTGCATTGTACATATGATGTACAAAGACGATGATGGTCTGTGGTAATCACTTCAGGCTGCACTGGTGGGTGTGTGGATGTGGATACGTGTGAATCACCTGCGATCATGATATCAAAAATTATACAAAGTATGAATTTGGTTACAATTGTCTTCTGAAATCCCCGTTTCTTTTCATTATTTCCATAGCACCCTAAAAATACACAGGTGGCAGGACTAAGTACACTGAAGCTAAATAGTACATGTAGGTAAAATAAAAGCAGAACAGAACTGCCTTTCCACACAGGTCAGAGTATATTACATGAGTGATACAGAAGTGGAAAACTCACAAACGCTAACAAACAGGATCTAGTTTTTCCACGTTAAAATGGAGTTCCAAGCCATTTTTTTTGTTTTGTTTTGTAAAATAAAAACAATACACATTTCGAGAGAAATGAATGCATCTGTTGACAGGTCTATTTCTCATTTACATATGTACACACATCCCTTGAGTCGCTGCTGCTCACCTGCCCTGTCTGGACCAGATGGGCCCGAGGCCCATTGGGAGCAGACTTGTAGCTCTCTGGGGGTTAGGGCTTCCATTAGAGAGAAAGTATTAGAAGTTTCTTAAAAAATAAAATGGCTACAGGGAATATGGTAAAGCTTCGAACCAAGGAGATGGGGGTGATTGCCTGTTCCAGGCCCTTCCACCTGCCCACTGGCTCTCAGTCCATCTTGTGGAGTGGCGGCAGAATCATGCCATGGGTGGGCTGATGCTTGTCATGGGAAGGTGGCTTGCTAAGGCCTCGTTTTTGCAGAGGTCACTTATGGCTGCAAGTCATTGTCTGAAAACATCATGGAAGGATCTTTCCAGAGCTTGGGCCTGCCTCTGCCCATGTTGCTGCCTTGACCTGCACCTGTGACTCCCCAGGGACCAGTTAGCCCTCAGTGATTGCTGCCTGTCCCTTACACCCTGGCTGAGCACCTGTCATTCTGGTCCCAGAGCAAGAGCTGCAGGCACCATGGATTGGAGCCAGCTGGAAGGGAAGCTCTGTAATGAGCTTGCTGGTAGAGGCTTGCTTGACAGGGAACCCAGGCAACCAGCCTCAGGTGCCAGCCCAGAGATGGCAGCGAGGTGCCTGGAGTCTGGACTGCTGGGAGTGGCTAGAACCTCTGCACTGGAAAGCTGAGGATAGGCCTGGGAGCAGGATCTGGGCACACTATGACAAGACCCAGCAGGGACCCCAGGTCTTTCTGGGGCAGTCTCACAGCAGGAAGCAGGAGCTGCTAAAGAAGGCATTTGTCAGTTTGTCTACAGCTGAACATTCCAGATGGTCGGAAACAGAGCGTGGCCATCTGCCAAGCCACAGGCACTGGGCAGGGACAGCCACCAGCTACCTTGTCCCCACCAGCTAATTTGGAGATGGCTCTCAACAGTGGACTGCCTGGTCTTCCAACTTCCAATGAAGCCACTCGTTCTGTTCGCCCCTCATCTGTACAAATAGCCCTGGTTGCTTTTTTTTGTTTTTGTTTTTTTTAAAAAAAGGACTCGGTTTTTGTTGTTGAGTCAAGGTATTTTTAAAAACACCAGCAAAGGCTATAACCAGGTCATGAAAATGTCAAATATTATCAAAGACAATACTAAAATATTCACAAAGATATTTACAAAAGCGATTCTTAAAATAAGTGATTTGCATACTGAACAACACACTGTTTGAAAAAACCTCGATGACAACAGGGACAAAGGAAGAGAAGGGGTGGGGTGATGGCAGCTCTCCTACAGAAAACCTTGTGCCGCTTGGTACGGTGACTGCAAGTCAACAGCTGGGGCCACCTTTCTGGTTTGATCCACAGAAGAGTGCCGGGGACCACCCACCATACAGAGGGAGATGGGAGAGCGACGATGACTGAGGACACTGACAGTGGACGGCAGGGCAGGAGAGAGCCCTGGGCGGTGGCAGCAGGGAAGGGCACAAAGAACTTACAGACAGGACCCAAGTGACCGGACAACCCAGCATCACTACAGGCCGAGGCTCAGGGGACACGGACCAGCTCCCTGGGGACCCCGAAGTGGATGGAGTTAAGCAGTGGAGGAAGACCAGAGGCCGCTCTTGTGAAGCAAGCTCAGGAGGGGGAGGCTACAGGGACACTGGGAGTGGCCACAGGAACACTGTGGTGCATGCAACAGTGAGCACAGATGGGCAGGCAGGGAGGCTGGAGAGACGTGGGGGTGCCGAGCTCCTTCTGCCACCAAGGCCTCATGTCCTGTGCTGGCCCTGCCTCTCTGCTGCACTGCGGCCACCCAGCAGGACAGAGGACATGGAGGGGAACGGATGTCCCATGAAAGTCTTGCAGAGTGGGTGGGTGGTGGGAAACAATGCAGGAAGGGAAACTGATTGCTTGCTGTTCAAGTGCAACGTTCCTGTCCTCCAGAGCTGTCACCAAATACCAAGTGGCCTGGGGTGAAGTTGTGAGTGGCTGGTGACATCCCCCATGGTCCCCAGCCCAGGGTACAGTCACTCTAGCTGGATGCACATGCACACTCTCTCTGCCCCTCAAGGCTGGGCCCTGCTCTGGGTTTCCTGAGATTTGGCTCCTTTCTTAAGGATGAGGTGGCTGAGTGTGTCTGGAGTTGTTTCTGCAACTAATCTGTTCCACTGGTCCTCAGGTCTGTTTCTTTGCCAGTACCATGCTGGGTTGTTTTTTTTTAAATCACAATAGCTTTGTAGTGTAGTTTCAAGTTGGGAATTGTGGTACCTCCTACCTTGTCTTTGTTGCCTAAAATTGCTTTTGCTATTCTAAGACTCTTCTGGTTCCACATGAACTTTTGGATGGTTTCCTTTAGTTCTGTGAAATATGTTGTTGGAATTTCAATTGAGATTGCATTGAGTCTATATAGCAGTTTTGGAAGTATGGCCATTTTCACTATATTGGTTCTTCCTACCCAGGAGCAAAAGATGTCTTTCCATTTTCTGATATCCTCTTTGATCCCTTTTTATAGTGCTGAGGTTTTCAGAGTAGAGGTCTTTTATTTCTTTCATTAGATTGATTCCTAGGTATTTCACTTTTTTGGATGCTATTGTGAAAGGAGTTGTTTCTCCAGTTCCTCTCTCAGTCAGTCTGTTGTTCGTGTACAGGAAGGCTATTGATTTTCATGTGTTATCCTTATATACAGCTACCATACTGAATTTGGTTCTTAAATCTAGAAAATTTTGGTGAATTTCTTGGGATCTTCTATGTAGAGTATCATGTCATCTGCTTTGATTTTTTTAATGGAGCAGTAAGGAGCCCAAGGTGTAGTTGATCCCTACTCCCCAAAGTGGGGGAGGTTCTGGTGGCTCAGCAAGCATCTCTCAATAAGGTCTTTCTTCTCTGCGGTGGTGGGCAGCTTTTTCCTGTAAGAGTCACACTCTCATCAGAATCTGGGTCCCAGACCTTACAGGACCTCCCCTAAGTTCCTAAGTTTCTTCTTGGTTCTTCCCTCAACCCTAAGGATTCTCTCTGCAGTTGCTGCCTTTGTCCAACCCAAGGTCCTATTCAGCCTCTTTTAATAGTTAACCTCCTTATCTCCAGTTAACAACTCCTCGTAGCAACTGTTCCCTGATTGGATTATTGGTGAGGTTTCTTCCTTTTGACAAGACTCTGACTGATATACTCCCTGTATTATTCCCCAGAGAGCATCCAGAGTGATTTATTTTTATTCTTTCTTTCTTTCTTTCTTTCTTTCTTTCTTTCTTTCTTTCTTTCTTTCTTTCTTTCTTTCTGTACCAGGGATCAAACTCAGGACCTTGAGCTTGTGAGGCAGGCGGCGGAATCACTGAGCTAAATCCCTGGCAGAGTGATTTATTTTTAAATTAATGTTCCCATCAATTACTTTGTAGAAAATGGAAGAATATGGTTTGTTATTTGTTTGTTTATTCTTTTCTTTTAAACATAATCTCACTATATTGTCCAGGCTCTAGACAAAAGTGATCCTCCTGCCTCTGCCTACCAACTAGCTGGGACTACAGGCATGTTGCCACCATTCCCCCTTGAAAAACAGGTTTTTAGGTATAGGATGGCTGAATCTTTTACTATATATTGATACTTCTGTGGTTTCCCAATGTACTTTGAACAAAATATAAATTCTTTACTTAGCTTTAAGACCTCTTCTCAGTTTCCCAAGTTTATCTAGTTTCTTTGAATGTCTCACTATGCTCCAGACATTGTGCTAGATGTGATAGTTTCCTGCTTTGGTAGTTTAACATGGCAATATAGCTATACCTTAGAACTCAGTTATTTAATCAAAATCTAACCTAGGTTTTTCTGGGGAACTATTTTGTAGATATAGTTAACATCTACAATCAGTTGATTTTATATAATGGAGATTATCCTTGATAATATGGGTGAATCTCATCTACTCAGTTGAAAGGTCTTAAGAACAAAAACTGAGACTTCCTCGAAGAAGAAATTCTGCCTCAAGAGTATAGCATTAGCTTCTGCCCAAGAGTTCCAGCCCACTGGCCTGCTTTGCAAACTTCAGATTTACCAGCCCCTACAACCACATAATAAAGTAGGATATATATACTGGCCTTGCCTTGAGCTCTGGCATTATGTTCAGAAAGTCCTTCTCTACACCTGTCTTGGAGAGTTTTACCTATTTTATCTTCCAGCGATTAAATGTTTCTGTTTTAGTACCTAGGTCTTTGAGCCATTTTAATTTTAATTTGAGATATATGGGACTGGATTCAATCTTCTGCATGTGGAAAATCAGTTTTCCCAGCACCATTTGATGAAGCGGCTGTCTTTCCCCCCGCATAGGTTTTTGGCACCTTTGTCAAAGATGGCTAAGTGTGCCTGGATTGTTTCTGCACCCTATATTCTGTTCTATTGATCCATGTGCCTGTTTTTATGCCCATACCATGCTGTTTTTATCACTATAGCCTTAATTATAACAGGAAATCTAGGATTATGATTCTTTCTACTTTGCTCTTATTATCCAGGATTGCTTTTGCAATTTTTTTTTTTTATTTAGGAGTTTTCTCTAGTGCTGTAAGGAATGCTATTGGTAGTTTGTTTGGAATTGCACTAAATCTTTACACCAGTTTTGGAAGTATAGCCATTTTGAATATATTGGTTCTGACAATCCAGAAACAGGGTATATCTTTCCATTTTCTGATGTCTTCTTTAATCTCCTTTTCTGAAAAGTACTGTAGTTTTCATTGTAGATACCTTTCACTTCTTTGGTTAGGTTGATTTCTAGATTCTTAATTTTTCTTATGCTATTGGGAATGGTATTGTTTTCTTAATTTCTTTCTCAGTTAGTTCATTATTGGTAGAGAAACTATTATTTTTGTGTGTTGACTTTGTATCCTGTTATGCTACTGAATTTGGGTATTAATTCTAGGAGTCATTTGATGGAATTTTGGGGGTCTTCTATGTAGAGGATCATTTGTCTGCAAATAATGATAAGTGGGCTTCTTCTTCATCTGTACCTACTCCTTTTATTTCTTTCTCTTGCCTGATTTATTTGGCTAATATTTGGAGAACTATATTGAATAGGAGTGGTGATAGTTGAAATCTTTGTCTTGTTCCTTAGAGGGAATGCTTTCAGCTTTTTCCAATTTTATATGATATTGGCCATTGGTTTGTCATGAATGGCTTTTATCAGATTGAGATAAGATCCTTCTACACTTTTTTTATTCAAGGTTTTTGCTCATAAATGGATGTTGGATTTTGTCAACGACTTTTTATGCATCTTTTGAGATTATCATATGATTTTTATCTTTGTTTCAGTTTATGTGATGTATTATATTTATTGATTTATGTATCTTGAACCATGTCTACATCCCTGGGATAAAGCCTACTTGATCATGATGTATGATCTTTTTGATGATTTGTTGCATTCTGTTTCCCAGTATCTTTTTGAGGATTTTTGAGATTTTTTGAGATTTTTTGTGTCTATGTTCATTAAAGAGGTTGGCCTATACTTCCGTTTTTTGGTTGGGTCCTTGTCTGTATTTGGAATCAGGGCAATGCTAGCTTCCGGGAATGGATTTGATAGTACCCTTTCTCTTTCAACCTCACTGAAGAGTTTGAACAGTATTGGCATTAGATCTTCCATAAAGTTCTTGAAGAATTCAGTCGTGAATCCATTGGGACCCCAGCTTTTTTTAGTTGTTTTTTTTTAAATACTGCTTCAATTTCATTGCCAGTTATTGGATTAATCAGGGGTTTTTTGGAGAAGGGTGCAGAAAGGGACCGCTGGCCCCGCCTTCAGTCTCTACCCTTCGGAGGACACCACTTGCCACCACTGCCTTGCTACTGCGGCCGACACCTAAAGTTTGCTTTTTTATTATGGCTGTAGTAAATCTAAAAAAGCCCACAGCAGATCAGGTCAAAATCTTTCCTTGCAGAGTGTGGAGGGCGTTTGTTTGTTGACAATGATAGTGAACCCTGTAAGGGATACGTGTTGCTTCTAGATTATTCCATAGTATTCACCATTAGTTTTTGAAACTAGAATACTTACATATATAAATTTTCCAGTTGCTTCTCTTTCAGGGATTATTTTAGAGAATTAAGGCTTTATACTTACTGCTAAAATATTTAGTTACTCTATGTAAAAATTCATAATGCATAATGCTTGATTTTTTTCCTTCCAAAGTAGTTAGTCCTCAGAGAAATACCCCACTCCCTACTGTTCTACAGTTTCTTCAGGAAAAACATTGAAAGTATAGGGCCAGGGATTTAGCTCAGTGGTTTCACCACCTGCCTTGAAAGCGCAAGGACCTGAGTTCGATCCCCAGTGCCAAAAAAACCAAACAAAAACAAATGAACAAAGAAGTAAAGTGGTAACTCTGGGGGGAAGGATAGTGAGTCATGACTAGGGCCTATCTTGTTTCCACACCCACTTTGTGTATGTGTGTGTGTGTGTGTGTGTGTGTGTGTGTGTGTGCACGTGCTGAGTCCTGCCCCACATTTCCTGCAGGGCAGGGACAGTTTCTGCCCTAGGGCTGTATTCACTCCAGAAGCTCTCAGTGTCCATGCCCCTATGTACCCTTGGCTGCTATCTCTGCCAAGCTCCATAGTCTGTTGATTTGTGAGGTGCCTCCTTGTTCCAGAGTCCACTGTGTCCATACACCCCAGAGTATAGTAATCATCTGAGCCAAGGTATATTCTGGATTACATTAGCAGATGGGGAAGGCAAACAGGCCACTGAGCTTTGTGCTGGATGTAGGCAGCAGCAGGTAAAGGTATCCTGCTGTCCACTGGACTTAAGGCCAGCACTATCAGACCCATCCTCCTCAGAAAATCACAAGCATTGGCTTGGCTTCTAACCCCAGATGGTGGAACCATCATGTCCTTCCCAATCTGAGCTGGCCACTGCTTAAACTTCTGAGCAAGTCTATGACTAGTCTGCTCTCTTTCTGCAACTATCTTTTGTGGCTGTTTTCCCACCCAGGCATGTGGTAGGGTGGTCCCAGAAATCCTGAAGTGTACTTGTTCCTTTACTTCCAATTCTTAGAGTATCACAGCCTTAAAAAATTAACTTCTTCTCCAAATGACTCCTGATTAATTGCTCCCAAATATGTTAGGAAGTACACTGGATTTTTTCTTCCACTCCAGCATACCATGTGGAAAGAGTCATGTTCAGAATAAAATTCCACACTGTGTTTGCATCTTACAATACTGTGGGCTTCTCTTGGGATCAATGCTGCTGATCTTTTGTTTCTTCTGGGGGGTTGCCAACCCTCTCAAGGTTCATCTTGTGTTTTCAGACACAGATCCTTTCCCTGGGAATTAGGGTTAGCTTTCCAGACTTCTTCATACTGTTCTAGCTGTGGTCTTCAGTTTTTCCAGCTTTTCTGTGATTTCTAATATTCCTGTCAGCTCTTTCTTGATTCTCAGATCTCTTCTCTCTCTCTCTTTTTTTGGGGGGTGGGCACTGGGGATCGAACTCAGGGCCTTATGCTTTCGAGGCAAGCACAGCCCCACTGAGCTAAATCCCCAGACACCCCCCCCCCCCCGCCGCCAACCCTTCTTTTTCTCTTTGGTAAGTTGCTATTTTCTAGGTGTCTGGATTCCAGGTCCTGGAGGGGCTGTGTTATGCTGCTGGTCTTTATGCTGTTGTTTTCTCTCCTCCACAATTAGGTAGCTTAAAGGCTAAAGACCTTTGATTAGGCTCAGGAAAACCAAAAGAAATCCTTTTCCATACAGGTACTACATCTCTTCATTGTATTTGGAAAAAATATAGGTTTGACTGAAACCGGCTCAAACAAAAAAGTATTCTTTCATAAAACAAAAATTGCAGGTAACAGGGTCATTTGATTTAGTGGTCCAGAAATGTCAAAAACACAGGTTCTTTCCTTTCTTCCTTCTTACATGAGTCTTCTTTTTTCCCTCTTTTGCCAGTTTCCTCAGGGTTGAACTATATTTGCCAACAGCTACATATTTCTTTGTTTATATCCAGTAGGCAAGAGAAGAAAAACATCTTCCTGGAGCATGGAAGACAAGCTCTTCCTCTCAGTCTCACTGGGCCAAGTACGATGACAAGTTCACCTCCCAATTAATTATATTTACCAGCAGGGAAATGTGCTCTGATTGCTCTACACTAATTGGGTCCCCTTGTGGACTGGGAATTAGACGGATATTGATCGATAGTAGTTCTGAGCAAGAAGGAGGAAGACAGGGTGGATGGTGAGTCAGCCACTAATGATACCCACTGTCTGTACACTGAATACATAATACTCCTGGGCTGGTGCTACCAAATGGCTTCATGGATGTTGTAATTAACAACAACCAAATCCCATTTGGGAAGTATAGCTGAATTTGTAATGAATTTTAGCTATGTACTTCCTCTAGACAACTTCCATAGACATTAAAACTATGACTACCATCATCTGATATGAACAGAAAAAGGAAGGAAGGCAGACTGGCTCTGTATGTCAACTTGCATTTTCTAGGGAAAGTGCAATCCTGTCTCCCTCTGCTGGAATTCTAGTAAAATTGTCTAAGGTAAACTTACCTCTTTGCAAGTCTCCCTTTAATCAAAACCCGTAACCCATAGGCTTCTAGGCATAAATATAACTTTACAAAATCCCCTGGTTTCTTACTGATGGAGTTTGGTGTGTTTGTCACATTTCCAGGGAATCCATGTGGCAGTCATCATAGTAAAAAGAGGAAATTTGAGATTCATTGAGGGCTAGGCTGAAGCCACAGTGACAGTGAGGAGCCCTTTGTGGGGGTTGTCGGATGAAGTGGGGTGTGGATATGGTGTCTCCTCAGCAGTGTTACAAGTTGTCTGAGGACTGAATATAAAATAGAGACTTCTTATCTACTGCTCCAAAACAACTCAGCTGCTGCTAAATAATAATTGTTTGTAGTTGAATGATCCTTGGTATTTAGAAACCATTTTCACACCCATATTTCATTTGGTGCCAAGAACAAGCCCTGGAAGTAGGCATAGCATTTTGTCTGCGGGGAACCTGAGGCCACAGACAGAAAGTTGTTTGCCCAGGACACGTGGTTAATAGAGAGGAAAATTTTGTGCTTTTTCATTGACTATATACTCCCCTCCCCTTCCTAAAATGGCTGATCTATAAAATGATTGTGACACAGTCTTCTTACTTACCATGTTGCACAACAAAGCATTTTAATGACAATTCAAATCTTTCAGCTTATTAATTTCAGATTATTCCCTGCTAATTATAGGAGCTAATTCACTTGAATGAAGTAGAGGCATTTTGGTAATGGTAAGACTGAATTCTTTGAATGAGAAGCCACATTTGAAATTGTCAACTCTTAAAGACATCAAATGGGGAAAAAATAAGAACCAAGATACATCATGTACAGGTACAAGTACCCAATGATAAATGTAAATGTATTGTATACCTAAAATGTACCAATAAAAGAATTTAAGCAAAAAAAAAGATATCAAAGAATCTAATTTAATTTTATGATAACATAAATAACAGATTTGAATTAGACTCATGTGGAAATGCACAATAGAAAAGAACACACATAAAAACAGCATAACATAGCATAAGTTGTACAATTTAATGGGTGAGTACCTTTTTCAGTACACAAATATCTTGACTCATAGATTAACTTTGCATAATTTCTTAAAATCAGTTAACTCCTACTCTCTCTTTGAAACTTTTAAAAAGTAAAAACAAAATAGTAAATCGTAGGGTTTTTGTCTTTGTTTTTTAAATTGCCATCAGAAAACTGGTCTAAATGGGTTGATTTGGGTTGCTTTTTCTGAGTGACTGTAAGTCATAGGAAGTTCTCAGATTTTAATTCCATGTAGGCAAAACTGGTAATTTCCTGTCGGTCTTCATCATTGCTGAAGATAGAACTGGCCAATCCCTAGTAATATGGTCTTTGGTGCTGTGACTTCTGCTTTGAATTGTTTTGTAGAAAATGCTAATTATAACAGTGCAGGTGGTTTTCTCAGTTGGTGTTTCTTGAGTTGAATGTGCAGTAGTTTCAGGAGTTGCTAAGTTTCACTTAGTTTAGAATTTCTACAACTCATGATCTGAAACCTCAGTAATAGGGACGTGTAATTTTTAGACAACCATTTACAAGTGTTAATTGTTGATCCCTAGCTATTTTTAAGTGGGAAAAAAAAAGAAATGCTGTTCTGTCCATCCCCAGCTGTCCTCTCTGTCATGCAAGGTGTGTTTCCATAGTGTCCATAGCTTCTCACTAAGGAAGGCAGAGCATGAGGCACTAGAGAAGAGCGTGAGGCTACTGTAAGTAGCAAGGTCAAACTATCCAGGCAACGAGGACAGAAAGATTCAGATAAAAGACAAAATCCTTGGATGGAGAATTATCCTTTCTTGGCATTTGATGTCACAAGGCATTTTCCACTTTATTTGGACACTATATAGAGTGTCCTGGGGAAGACAGCCATATGTAGGAGTTCCTGGAGTCTGTTCCATCATGTTGGTGGTTCTAAGTGTCCCATAAATATGAAGATAGTCATGTGTGCAAAAGCAATGTGGTTGACTCAGTAGTCTCACTACAAATTTCCAAGACAAAAATGGGAAAAATTCTTGGAGAACTTTCAGCTCGCTTCTGTTATGTCCAATGGGTAATACTCCAAAGGGTGTGAACATAGCAACACTACCACGAGAAAAGGAGGAAAGGCAACATCGTCTTAGAAAAGCAGATGGCATAGAAGTAACAGCTGAGCCTTGAGTCAGTTCTGCCCAGATCCGAATCTCAGGGATGTCATTTACACTTGTGTGGCCTCTGGGAGATAAACCTAACTGGACCTTAAATTCTTTATCTGTAAAATGAGAATGATAGCAAGAGTATTCCTTTATAAGCGAAATAAATGAATTGTAAATGTAAAATCCTTAGAATCTTATGCTCAAGCTTAAATTCTCAATGTAATAATGTTTGGAGCTGGGGCCTTTGGGAAGTAAATAGATCATGAGGGTGAACCCTTCATGAGTGAGGTTAATGCTTTTATAAAACAAGACACAAAAGAGGTGATCTCTCAATATCTCTCCCCCCTCATCTCAACTCCTCTATATGAGGATGAAGAGAGACCTCACCAGACACTGGTTTTGCCAGCACTGTGATCTGGGACTTCCTAGCCTCCAGACTGTAACAAATAAATGTTTGTTGTTTAAGCTACCCCTGCTAAGGCTTTCTGTCATAGCAAACTGAAGTGATGAAGACAGTCTTCCACTGTAGTTGCTCAAGGGAAAACTGTGTGAGTTTGTCACACAACTACAACCTTGCACTTATTCAGGCTTTTAAGCTGATAGATGCTTTTCTACACTTTTTCACCTTTACTTCTCACAATAACCTGTGAGGTAGCTGAGGTAGAAATCAGTGCCTCCATTTTAAACATAAGGAAGCAGAGTCCAAGAATTTTCTCCACCTTACAATGAAGCAATAATCGCCCATGAGGAACAACTAGTTTCCAAACTATAAACGTGTTTCAAACCAAGCCTATTTTCTTCATTTGATTGCATTTGGTACTTCACAACTTTAAAAAATACATGAATTGAGGGCTGGGGATTTAGCTCAGGGTGGTTCTGCCACCTGCCTAGTAAGAGTTCAATCCCCAGTACCAAAAAATTAAAAAATGCATGAATTGGTTTTTGTTTTTGCTTCTTGCTAATAAACTTTTTCCATAAATTCCTCACTTGACCCTATATCCACTTGAAAAAAGTTTACATTGTAAGTTTGCCACTTCTGAGTCATAAGTTGGCCACTCCTGCCACCCAAGAGTATCTGTCTTTGCGTGGGCATGTTTCTGCACTAAGACGTGCACATCTCTCACACACACTTGTCTGTTTTTTTAAAGACTTAAGTGAACACTTCATTTAAATATAACTCCCAAAACACAATTAACCAAGGAAAACAGATAAATTGGATTTCTTCAAAATTAAACACTTTGGTGCTTCAACAGACACCTTCAGAAAGCAAAAGGAAGCTGAATGTGGTGTTGCATGACTGTAATCTCAGGACTCTGGGAGGCTAAGGCAGGAAGATCAAAAACTGAAGCCCAGCTTGGGCAACTTAGCCATGTAGAAACACTCTTT
>NW_004624799.1:4889220-4912713 GCF_000247695.1 Heterocephalus glaber | reverse complement strand
TCTAAGGGGAGGAGGTTTCTAAGCTTTCTCCTTCTGAGTTCATCTAAAGGGCAGGCAGGTGGGTCAAGCAGCAATATGGAGTCTGTCTTGCTAACTAGGCTCCATCACTAAAAGCAAAACAAAAACCACAATATCAAAAGAAGAAGAAGAAGAAGAAAAAAAGTGAAAAGACAGTCATTGGTTGGGAGAAAATATTTGCAAAGCATATTTAATAAGGAATTTGTATCTAGGATATATAAACAATTCTTCAATTCAATAATAAAGAAAAGCCAATCTTTAAAATGGGCAAACAATCCAAATAGACATTTCTCTGAAGAAAGTATACAAATTGCCAAGAAGAGTTACCAGTGACCCTTGCAGCAGATCCTGATCTCCTGCTCAGTGCTATAACACATGGCAAAAAGAAAGACAGAGACAGAGTTAAAGAGACAGATATGGGGAGCCAAGATGACTAGTGCTTGAGTAGCTGGAGGCTTGAATAAGCAAAGACCCTGAACACTCAGAGCCATTGATATTTATTGGTGACATCGTAATTAGATTGAGGTAAAGGGGCTATGTTGGGTTGCTATGGATATGTTGCTAATGCAGGCAAGGCTTATAAAGGAAAAAAACAAAGCATTCTTTTTTTGTTGTTGTTTAAATTCTTTTATTGGTACATTTTAGGTATGCAATACATTTACATGTATCATTGGGTGCTTGTTCCTGTACATGATGTATCTTGGTTCTTATTTTTTTCCCCACTACCTGTGCGCCCTTCACCCTCTCCACCCTTCCCTATTTACATAGATTTCGTTTCCATTTTTTTTCTTTTCTCATAATTTTCCTTTCCCTTCTTTCCTTTCCCCTTCCCCTACCCCTTTGGATCTTTTCTTCCTATTTCAAATTATCAATTATTTGTTTTAATCATTTTAATCCTTAATTACACTTTCAGTTTCTACACTAGAGAAACTATTTGGTATTTACACATGTGTCCTATTTATTTCACTTAAGTGTATGGCCTCAATATGCATCCATTTAGCTATAAATGTCTCTAGTTTGTCATTTTTTATGGCTGAGTAGCACTCCATTTTATAAAAAAAAAAACAAAGAAAAAAACCACATCTTCTTTATCCAGTTTCCAATTGATCGGCACTTGGGCTCTTTCCAAGTTTAGCTATTACGAACCGTGTCTGTATAATCATGGGTGTACATATATTGCTGTGGTATGATTCTTTTAATTCCAAAGCATTCTTGAATTAGGAACAGAACAGACAAAATGTAGGTTGTGGTTAATAATTAATTTTGTCTTTTTAGTAAAGAAAGTTTTAACTTTGGGAATGGAATTTGAGTGTCACTCTGACCGGAAGGTAAGCTTTGGCCAGACTCACTTCTACAAACAAGCCAGTTGCGGGGCCAATGCTTTACAGCCTGCACTGCTTACAGCCTGCTTTGGGTATAATCCATGGGGCAGTCTACCACAAATAAGCGAGAGAAGATTCCAAAAATCATTGTTGCATCTACATTAGAAAAATATGAATCAGGCCCACCAGTCCATCGGTAAGTGCGCAGATCCCGGGGAGCAGCTGCGTGGGCCAGACCACGCGGCTGCAGGCAGATCCCAGCCAGGGCACACCCGCCCAAGCCAAAGTCCCACCCAGAAAAGAGCTCCACTGGCGCACAAGCTTCAGACAGAGGCCCGCCATCCCATCCGGCTGTAATCAACGATCCAGAACAAAATTTGAACATTGAGAAACAAGGAAATGCTCATATCCTTCCAGCTTCAAAGAGACCAACTCTTCAACCTAAGAGAAGAACACTACGTGAAACAAAAAATGGATGTGATGCCTGCAGAGATCTGATTGGGTTCTTTTTTTTACCAATGACCAGTTCCTTATAATATATGAATATCGACGGTTTGGAAAAAATAAAACAAATGTGCTTCCATTTGTTCCAAAAAACATTTATAATCATCAGTGTGGACGAAGAAAAGGAAAACAGTACCAACTTGGTGACTTTTATATTGGTGCAACCTTGACATTTTTGAGCTCTGATCATGCAAGTCTTCCACAAAGCATAAAAGAAAATATATTACTTAGACTTCGAATCACAAATATTGAACAAATGTCTTTGGATTCTATGAAAACTGCATCCATGGCACATGATGAAGATTTAATTGTTCAAGAAGCCAGTGATAGGCTGGTCTTCAAGGCCATTCAAGATGCACTAAAAGAAAAATTGCAGAAAAGAGGTTTTCCCATTTTGTCTGGATTGGGAAAATACTTTCAGCAGTTGGACAAGGAAGGACATGGACTTTTAAATAAGGCAGATTTTAAGCAAGCTTTAAAATGATGAAGTATATGAAAAGGTCACTTTGAAGTATATGAAAAGGTCATTCCGCAGAGGAGGAAATCAAATCAACTTTTCTAGAAACATTAAAAGATGCTGGCAGCAACTCTGATGAACTGTCATATGGTGAATTTGAAGATTACTATGGTCTAAGCTTAGGGATAGTACATGATGAAGATTTTGTTAACATCTTACGTACTCCATGGGGAATTTAGTTTTTAATAATCCATATACTATCAGCTCTAGACAGTTTATAGAGAAGATGAATTTTATGAAATATACAATCAAAGCCTAGGATATATTTTTTTCAGAACTCCCTTTATTCTGTTTTTTTCCTCAGAAAAGTTGAGTTTGGAAATAAAAATATTCAAAAAGATAGATGTAGGGGTGTGTGTGTGTGTGTGTCTGTACATTCACATGCTTACCTGTCCATAAGTTTGTAAAGATATACGTTTTTGGTTTATTACTTATTTTGAATCTATTTTAAGGATAACTTTTTAGCGTCCATAGGAAAGTTACATTGGCATCAAACTGTAGGAAAGCATTAACCATTTAGAATGATTGGAGTTTACCTCTATTATGCTCCTTTAAACCGACTTGACTTGGAAGTTCTTGACTTCTAAATTATGTAGAGTTGTTTATTCAATAGACATAATTATTTTGGCAGCCAATCATATATACATATATTTTTCAGTCTTTAAGTGCAAAAATGATTATCTGTAGCATAGAAATATCACTTGTCTAGAGACAATATAGGAGAGGAAATATTCCCTTAGATTACTGAAAAAAAAACTCCAATGATGCATTATTAAATATGTTGATCTAAGGGATAATTTAGTATTTCCTATCTAAAATATAAAAGCGTATTTTGTATCACAAAAGGAATGAATGCTATTCTAAATACCTTTTCATGTACCAAGCAATCAAAACATTTTCTTCTAAATATATCTTGCTTAATGATTAAAAGTATTATAATCATTTTTTCTAAATTCTATGTTTTTCACTTCTTCCCAGAGAGAAAAAAGAGAACTTTATAATAGAGTTGTTTCCAACTTCATAATATTTATATGTTAACAAATCAGAAAGAATTATATGAAGCAAATATAACTGGTTCACTTTGCCAAATACAACTTCAAGCATATCATTTTATATACAGTCTATACTTGGCAATATTATCAGAAGCCTGGTATATGTGAACTCAATAAACAAATCTTTCTAAGATTTCCTGAACTACTAAAATTTACTACTGAAATATCAGAAAGAAAAATGTGCAAACCCATGAGTGCAATTTTCACTGTTTTAATTCTTTATTTCTTGACATTTTTTCCAATTAGGTTATTGAAATTAAACTGATATGTTAGAAGATGTCTTGGCAGAAATAAGTTTGTACCAATATTTCTAAGTCACATTTTGTAGAATTCATCCAACTATTGACATCTTTAGCTCTATAAGTTATTCTTGTCTTAAAATAAATGCTAAGGGTCCTGACATATGTATAGTACTTTTCACTGATAAAGTTTTAATTCTCCTTTAAAATATTATTGTTGACACTGACAATTCATATTTTTCTGTGAATATGATCAGAATATATACAAATTGTCATATTGTAAAAAAGGGGGACGTATTTCTGGAATTTAACATGTTAATGTGACAGTGTACTCAGTATGTCTTACTATCAATACAGATGTTCACATGTGATTACTTGTGGTATCTCTACTTATGAGATGTAACATTTTGTAGTTAACTTATCTTTCATCTTTTTAAATGCAGATTTAAATCGCAAATAATACATGTTTTTTGGTATATTTTGTTAAATCAAAATTGGTGACACAATAAATCATTCTGCTTTTGATTTTGAAAAAAAAGAAAAATATGAATCAAAAGTACAATGAGGTACCACTTCAAACCCACTAGGATAGCTAAAATAAAAAAGCATCAGCAAGGATCTGCAGAAATGGAAAGATTCATATATTTCTGTAAGGAATGTAAAATGGTGCCTGCACTTTGGAAAGCAGTCTGGAAATTCTTCAATAAGTTAAATATAGAGTCGGCATATGACACAATTCTACTCTTAGATTTACACCCAGAAGAAGTAAATAAATATGTCTTACAAAAACTTGTACACAAATATTCACAGCAGCATGATTCCTAATAGCCAAACACAGAAACAAACTAAATGGTCATCAACTGATTGGATGGATGAATAGAATGCAGTCTACCTATACAATGGACTTCAGTGCTGAAAAATGCTATGAGGGCTGGAGATTTAGCTCATTGGTTCCGTCGCCTGCCTTGCAAGTGCAAGGCCCCGAGTTCGATCCCCGGTACCAAAAAAAAAGGAAAAAGAAAGAAAAATGCTGTGACATGGATGAACCTTGAAAACATAATAAAAAGTGAAATGTCAGTCACAAAGGACCACATAGCACATGATTCAATGTATGTGAAGTGTCCAAAATAGGCAAATTTACAGAAACAGGAAGTAAACTAAGGTTGCCTACAGAGAGAAGGAATGGAAAAATTAGAGGATGAAAGGACAAGAAGTTTCTGCGGAGATGAAAATGTTCTAAAGTTATTGTTGTAATGGTTACGTGAATCTGTGAGTGAATATAAAAACCATTGAATATGTCAGACAGCTAAATTTTTCGGTATGTGAACTGTATGTCAATAAGGCTGTTTCAAAAAATATGTACTCTGACTTAATACTCAATAATTCTCTCTCTAAGTGTATACCCAGGAGAAATAACAGCATCTGTTCACACAAAGTCTTGTACACAAATGTTTTTAGAAGTAAATTTGTTATTAATTTATAATTAATTTATTGTTATTGTAATTTATTATAAGAAACTTCATTTCTCCAAACCAGAAATGACTCAAATGTCCATGAACAGAAGAATGAATAAAGAAATTATGGTTATTCATATAATGCGATACTACCCAGCTGCAAATAAGAATGAATTACTAATACATGTGAGAACACGAATTAATTTCAAAAATGTTACACTGACTGAAAGAAGCCAGACATTAAAAAGTACATACTAAAGAAATAAAAATAAAAAGTATGTACTGGCGAGGCACAGGGGTACATGCATCCAATCCCAACTACTCAGGAAGCTGACTTAAAGTTGCAAGTTCAAGACCAGTCTGAGTAATTTAGCAAGACTCTGTTTCAAAATAAAAAGCAAAAAGGACTTTGAGCCTTCACAGTCTGTTCTGAAGAGAATTGCCTTGGATTGGCTGGTTCCACTTGCTTGTCATAAAACTGGCAGAGTTGAAGGGGAAAGAAAGATATCCTTTAGGTACAAAGATAACCTGGATGACCTGTAGGTATAGAGCACTTCCCTAGCATGTGTGAGGCCCTGGGTTCAATCCCCAGCACCACAAATAGAAGTATATAAAATGAATCTACTGGTAATAGAACTCAGATGGTGGTGAAGTAAAAGGGAGGTGAGTAATAGCATTGTTCTGAGGCCTCAGAGAGCTTTATGAGGTGTCAGAAATATTCTGTCTCTGGTTGGGAAGAAGAGTTAATGGTACACTCTTGTCAAAACTCACCAAAATGCACACAATGATATGTGTGTTTTATTGCATGCAAATCATACATTAATACAAGTTGTCAGCTATAGGTAGTTTCACAGTTATTTAATGATACGTAAGCAATTAGTGGCGAAGCCTTGCCAGTCCATGCCAGGGAGAAGACAGCTTTCACAGTCTCTTCTGAAGAGAACTGCCTTGGGTTTACTGATTCCATTTCCTTGCCCTAAAACTGGCACTGTGTAGGGGAAAAAAGAAATTCTATGCTTTTTCAGAATAAGTGATGGTGGGGACTTAACACTCATGTCCTATTTCTTAGCACAAAAATGTTCTAGGTTCTCTTGAGCTCAGCTGTGACAGAAGCACCTGGTGTCAACACTGCTCCAAAAGACCCATTGATTTTGGACATCTGCTTTACCCTTGAGGTAGGAACAAGTGGGTATCTGAGTGGAAGGAATAGAGGAAGGAGGTGATGACTGAACATTTTGTCCTAAAATACAAGCTTCTCAAAGATTCTCAGCTGGTGCTTCATGGAAACAAGTGGCTGCGTTCTTGGGTCTCTGGCAGGAGCTCCTCTTTCCTCCACTAGATGATTTTCCCTTTCTTCTAGAATCCCATTTTTATCTAGACATATGCCTACTGAAAGCAAATACTTCCCCCAGCATCCTTTTCAGGTGGATGTGGCCCATAGACAGTGTGATAGCCTCTGGAGCCTTTCTTGAAAGACAGTTGGCATGCCCCCTTCTTTGTTCCTTTAGCAACTTTGCTTCATCAGATTCAGAAATGATGGCTAGAGCTTCTGCCACCCTCTTGGATCATGAAGTCCACTGGACCACTGGACCCTCTGTGGCAGTGAGCAACTAACTGGTAAAGCTTGACTTTTAGTCCTTGAGTACTTTGTGGAAGAGACCTAATAGACCATCCTCAATTATCTACTTCCAGGCTTATGTCTTATTTAACTTTTTGATCTTGTGTTTTGCTGTTTTGTTTTGGTATTAGGGATTGAACCCAGGGCCTTTGCACTGAGCTACATCCCAGCCCCCTTTTTTTTTTTTTTTTTTTTTTGGTACTGGAGATTGAACTCAGGTCCTTGCACTTGCGCAGCAGGTGGCGAAACCACTGAGCTAAACCCCCAGCCCCTAGCCCCTTTTATTTTTTAAGAGAAGATCTCATTAAATTGTTCAGTGAGGACTGAAACTAGGCAATTCTTCTGCCTCAGCATGCCAGAATGGTTTTGTTTGTTTGTTTTTTCTTGGTTCTAGGGATTGAATCCAGGACCTTGTGTATACTGTTATACCTTCAGCCCCCTCATGTTATTTTTATGCTGTTACTTGTAGCTGAACCTAATTAAAACTGCTATAGGTGACTTTCAACAAGTCACTAAAAGCAAATGTATAAATTTGGTGGCATTTCATGATATCAAGTAAAAATTTTTGAAGAAAATATGCTCTAGGAAACAATGAATAATATGATATACTCTATTCAAGAGAGAAGTCATGAATAGGCAAAAAAATATGCCACCTGAAAGAGACATTATTAGGGCTTCTGTTGCAGCATAAGGATGAACCGTGTATGGACCGAGCCCTTACAGATATAGGAGCGGTTGCTTACATAGGAAAATAAAATGCAAATGCAGGGTATCCTGCTGGCTAACGACAGTATCCTCAAGGACCTGATTGAGAATGGCTGCAGAGGTCAGAGTGGTCCAGAAAGGCTGTGGTGAGGTCATCTGGGATGGACCTATGACCAAAGTTTGCTGAAACCAAAGCCCAGGTCTCTTGGAGCAGCCATGGGGCAGCTGATCCAAGGCACAGGGCAGCTATAGAAGAAAAAAAATAAAAATAAAAATACCTCATGGGGACTGCTGGGTCCTTCCTTCCTGTTTCACTCCCCTCTCCTCTCTTTTTTCTACTTTGTGTTTTCCAGGATGAGTACCTTAGACTCACTCAGTTTCTCTTCACAACCACCCCAGGATCCAAGAATGCCATCTTTTTTAATAATTTTTTTCAGATGGAGAAACTTAACACTCAGAGAGATTAAGTGAATGACTCAAGGTCACACAGCAAAGTGCATTTTCTTAATCTCCAGGCTCCTCCTCTATACTGAACATGAACGAAATACCTCAGTATCTAACAGGAGATGACAAAATGTAAGCAGCTAGAACAGTGTGCAGCACCTTCTGGGCACTTGCACAGAGGAGTTGTTCAATACTGCTCAAAATTTACCACAAACAGCACTCCTTAACTTCTATGGTCCTTCCCTCTTTTGAACCATGTCCACTGCAGTGTAAGCTTCTTACTCACTGAAGGGTGCTTCTCGTTTATTTATTTACCTGCCACTGCTTAATCCCTCAACAGCAAGGCCTTGAAGGCAAGTGCTTGATAAATCTTGGCTCCTTTCGTCTCAATATGTTCAGCCACCAGTTTTTGTATGTTTCCCATTTCTTTTATTCTAACATATACGTTTTCCCATAATTTAATATTAGTGAAATCAAGATTCATCTTTTAATTTAACATCATCATGTCTAGATTTAATTAGCAACATTTTTACTTTCTTAGTGATACATAAAATATGGGAGCATCTTCTATTTGATGATACCTTAGATTCAGTGAAATAAAGTATCATTCAAGTATTCTTGATAATCCTGGGTCTTCCTGCCTCTTGGATGAATCATTCCACAGTCTCAACATTTCCTTAGTTCAGTTTCTACTCCTATTGTTGGTGCCTCCAGATTACGACCTTTAATTTTCTACTTTTCTCAAGTAGAGTCAGACTATTACATTGCAATGAATCATTGCTAAATACAATAGTGTCATTGTATCATAGTCCAACATAACTAAACACTGTTAATGATGCTAAATATGTTTGGTATAAAATTAACTCAAATATATCAGCTAGCAAAAATACTCTTTATTTGTTTTGTGAATAGGCAACCATGTTATATGAGCCACAGTTTATGAAGACAATGTAGTTGGAAGTAATGTTAGAATTAAATAAAACAGCCAAAGCAACACAATACATTTAATCACAATATAATTATTCTTTGAATAGCATTGTGGCCTGGGAAAGTCTCTGGAGATTAAAGGTTTTTAAACAAATCCAGATGTTTTGTGCCATCCGAATATCCTGTTTATATACTTTCATTCTTCATTGATCTATGAGGTGGTCTTGGGCCTAGTAAGTCCGTGGAGGAGAAGCAGTCCTCATTAGGAGTGACATGGAGGGGGACCTGCCATAAGTCCTACTGTGGAAAGACCTGCCCTCTCGCCTGCTCTCCCCATAGCCTAGGACCCAAGCAAAATGGATGATTTCCCTCACAAACTCTATACTCAGCAATTCCTAACTTGTTCTCTTCCTTCCATGCCCTTGTGCTATCTGACAGAACATTCTGTCATTGTGGAAATATTTCACAGATCTGCGCTGTCCAATTCAGTAGTCACCAGGACCTGTGACTACTGAGCAGAGCATTTGTATGGTTAGTGCAACTGAGGAACTGAGTTTTCAATTTCTTTAAAACTTTACTTAATTTACTATATGGCAGGTGGTTACCATATTAGAAAGCACAGATCTAGCATGTACTTTACCCCAATTTTTCTTCTCCAAACCCTTAAACTTCATGGGCCATCTCAGTGGCTGTTTTCTTTATGAGATCCAGTCCTCCTGATGGGATTCAATCCTTCTTCACAATTCTCTTAACCATTTGTGCCACCAAAAACTGTCATGGTTTGAATGTGCTAACCAAAAGTTCATGTTTTGGAAACTCAATCCCCAAATTCTTATGTTAATGGGATTTGGAGGTGGGGTGTTTGGGAGGTAATTAGGGTTAGATGACGTCATGGGGGTGGGGCCCTGTGATTACATTAGTGGCTTTATAAGAAGATGAAGGGAAACCCAAACCAACACATGCTTTCTGTGTTGCTGTGTGATACCCTCCACCATGTTAGGATGAGGCAGAAGGTCCTCACCAGATGCTACTAACACTCTTGAACTTTCCAGCCTCTAGAACCATAAGTCAAATGAATTTCTATTCTTTAGAAATTTCCCAGCCTCGTGTATTTTGTTTTAAAGACAGAAAATAGACTAAGACAACATTTGTAAAATGTTATAGTTACTATCTGTCATGTCCTCTGTTAGTCCCTTCTTCTAGAGAGAGCTGTGACTATTCTGAAACTTAATTTGGACCCCACTATACCAGATGGTCTATGTTAAGAATGTGATTAATGATGTGGGTCTTGGGCCACAAGTTATCAGCTCAGCCTCTGGAAGGGCTTGAGACCAAGATCTGCTATGTATGAAGTCAGCTGTCTCTGTGTGACCAAACTCTATAACACCTTGTGAACTTGGGCGAGTTTCCCTAGTTGGCAAACCGCTATTCACAATGTCACACATCACTGCCAGGAAAAATAAGTGCAATCTACCTAACTTCAATGGGAGAGAACAATTCAGAGTTCTATGCCTGTCTCTCCTGGACCCTCCCCTGTGAGTTACTTTCCCTTTGCTCATTTTAGTCTGTATGCTTTTGCTGTAATAAACCATAACCATGAGCATAGTGGTTTTTCTGAGTTCTGTGCATGTTTCCAGAGAATCTTTTAACCTGAGGATGGTCTCAGGAATCTACTGAACTTGCAGTCACTCAAGGTAATAAATGTTCTAATGGTGCCTGGAACTAGCCCAGCTGAGAGTTCAGTTTATTGAATCTTGTCCAATCGCACACCCTTTGGACTGGTGGGCTGGAAGCCACAGTTCAAGGCTGGAGACTGGGCCTCAACATGGGCAAAGGACTGGTGAATCAAGTGTCTGGGACCAGGCTCACACATGTACACAAGAGAATATAGGAAAGGAGTGGAGGTCTGACCCAGGGAAGGAACGGAGGAACATGAATTTGTACAGCAACCACATGGTCAGTGACAGTGAAGAAGTGGGAGGGTCAGGTAGCCACAACCCCTGACTTGAAACTCCTGGAGGCTCCCCAGTCCTCAGGAACTAATCTCTGCCCCTAGGAGTCATGAGTATGGAGCAGACTTTACAGGCTGGAACTTGATTTAAGGCTGGTTTATGCCCTCTTTTTTGATGACCATTTTTCTACTCTTGATCAAACATCTAGACCTTGGAACGAATCTGGTGGGGCAACAAGGGAGAACAGAGCAAGGTCCTTCAGTGAATAGGGAACCCAACTCCCAAGGACAGCCTTCTGACTCCAAGGAAGAGCACCCTTATAAAAATCATGTCCTGGGCCAGGGATTTAGCTCAGTGGTGCCGCCGCCTGCCTCACAAGTGCAAGGTCCGGAGTTCGATCCCCGGTACCAAAAAAAAAAAATCATGTCCTGGGGCCGGGGATTTAGCTCAGTGGCACCACACCTGCCTTGCAAACACAATGTCCTGAGTTTGATCCCCAGTACCAAAAAAAAAAATCATGTCCTTTATGCCACCTAATATTCCACTAATGAGAGATTCACTCAAGTTAGCTAGAAATCTCCTAAAACGGGTTTAAGAGAAATGGCTCTTTAGAGTTTAGTGTAGATTCAATAAATCAGATCGTTTTCCTAATTCTGAGCTTGGCTTTGTTAGAAGGAACCATCTCTAGCTTATGCAAGGAAAGAGAAATCATTCTCAAGTGTGGACTCTTCTGGTTAGAGTAGCTGGGATTCCTGCAGTGGGAGCTGGACTTGGACACAAGGATGAGTATTATCCCTCAGGACACTGTTGTGCTGGAGAAGGGAGAAGTCCAGAAACAGAAGTAGGATGGGTGTCTGAAATAGATTTCCACAGCAGACCTGTGCTCACTTCTCCGAGACCAAATGTGTTATCACTAAATCTCAACTCCATGTCATCCTCCCTGGATGCAAGTTGTTCCGCATGAACATTTCAGGGCAGGAAGCACTGAGATGGCTTCATGAGGACCCCACAGGAGACAGGAAGTAATTTTCTAGACAGACCTAGAGTAAAAGCACCAGTAAACAGAATGGGGCTATGAGATAAGAAGGGTGGAGGGAGAGGGAAAAGTACAAGTACATGATGAAATGTGAAGAATTAGCAGTTTAGAGAAGTTCTATGAAGAAAAAACTATTGTTCAATTCCATAGTTCCTGAAACAAAGTAGGTTCAATATTTAATGAATGGTTGAATGAATGGGTAAGTGAATAATCTCCCCTAATATTATACAAGCATGTGGGTTGCCAGCTTCACATAGGTCATACTATTTCCTGTCTAGAGTCTAAGTTTTTTCTTTCGTAGGTAGGCACTTAATCCAGTTATATGAGATCACATATTTTTTTTTGTTGTTCCTGATTTCCTGTATCCTACCCAGAATTCCCCTAAGCTTGCCCTTCATTTTTCCTTCCCCTCCACAACTGAAGTCTAGGCTTCATGGGTGTCTCAGAACATCTGGGAGGCATTTGAGTCTCTTTTTTAATAGGAAGGGAGTTCTTGTGAACAAGTTCACATGCCAAAACAGAAGACTATTCTGTTCAGAGATGTAAAGCATGACACAGAACACAGCATAAACAAGGGGAAAACCCATGAAGATAGGGTGAGGACAGTAAGAGGGCCCCTTGGTTCCTCTGAGAGAGAGGTGCTGTTCATGGTGGTCCAAGAGCTACTGCTCTGTCTGGTGTGTGGAGCATGGCCAACAGGTCCCTGTGTTCACCAACAGATGTTCATGCCTTTTTCTTACAACCTTGGATCCCCTAGGAAAAAACTGACCAATATATTAAGTTGAAAAATATGTAGGAGGCAGGGAATATCAACCTGGAGTATTTGTCGATGGCATGGGTGTTCTGGAAGAGGTGAAGCCCCATCTGGCCCTTGAGAAGTCCCTTCTTCCTGGAGGAGCTGGATTCACTGCTCAAGGCCAGGTGGACCACTATTTTGTCTTGCCTTTCTTCTTCTGTCAAAATGTGACTTCGTGGGTACCTAGCCAGGCTGTTGGCTTCAGACTCACTGTTGCTTCCATCCAGCATCATGGTTCTCGAATGAGGCATTCCACACATGCATGGAAACTACGGGGAGCAAACACAGAGCTCAGTGAAGCCTGTGAGCTGGGCGGAGGAAATGGCCTGGTTTGAGAGCAAAGCCATAATGCTACTCAGAAGTACATAAAGCCAGAGTTAGAAGGACTTCCAGAGAGCATTTAGTCCAGTAATTCTCTACCCTGGCTGCATATCACTCACGTGGGCCATGCCCAGGCCCCACACTAGATAATTAACTAAAAATGAACCTCTGATGTAGTGCAATTGCAGAGGCAAAAGCTGAGACCCAGAGAACTATACCCTTTCCCTGAGAACACAACACCATGTGAGAGCCAGGAATTTAAATTCACATATTATGATCCCAGTGCAGGAGTCAGAAGATGATTAGGTAGAAAAGTGCCCTTATTCTAAAGAGTTACATTTAAGAATTAAGGGTCATGGTGCCTATAATTTTTTTTTTTTTTGAGACAAGGTCTTGCTATGCAGCTCAGACTGGCTTTGAACTCACTACGTAGCCCAGGCTGGCCTTGAACTTGCAATGATCCTCCTTCCTCACCCTCCTAAGTGCTGGGATAACAGGCATGCACCACCACACCTCGCTATAATGTATTTTTATTTACTGAACCAACAAAAAATGTTTATATGGGGAAAGAGTTCACACAAAAAAGACAAAACATTAGCAACATTGGATCTAGGTGTGGAGTATTTAGATTACAGTCCCCCATTCTTTTTCAATCATTTCCTCAAGCATGGAAATGTTTATAAGAAATTCTAAATCAGAGGGGAAAAATTATTTCCTTTGACTTCAGCCCATGGTCCAAGTCAGTAGAATGTGGCTCTCAGCGGATGCTTCACTGGTTGTGTTGGATGAAACATGAAGCATGCTGGGTATAGGCAACTGGCCATGGACTTATTCTCTTCAGCTTGTTGACTTTAGTTGCTTCTAACCAGGACCAGGATTTTTACCATCCTGGCAAGTGAAATAATGCAGTTTCACAACTTGCCTCTTATTTCTGTGTAAAATATACAGATAAATACCTTGAGGCTTTTGAATGCAAAAACAGATGGTTATGTTCAAAATTAGAATTACTTGAAGCATTCTCATACTTGAAGAAATCATTTGTGATTTAGGGGCTTTTTTTAAAAAATCAGGTATTGGGTCGAGGATTCAGCTCAGTGGTTTTGCTGCCTGCTGCACAAGCACAAGGGCCCGAGTTTGATCCCAGGTAGGTACAAAAAAAAAATCAGGTATTATTGTTTCATTATATCTATGCCTTGTCCCATCAGTAACAGTAATTAACACATCATATATTCCAGAATAATTAACATAGACTCATAGCCAGAGGAAGAGATTATCTATTCAACTCTCAAACTTTGATAAAATTGTGAAGTTTTGTCATTGGGTTTTTTTATATACTTATTCAATAAAGGCATAGGTCTTTACTTCCTTTCTTTGCTCTAAACTGAAATTCTTTCTGCTACACTGCAAACAGATCTGTTGCCTGAGATTTAGAGTTAGAATCAGGAAATGGCAAAAATAATAATAAGTCCCTGTTTTCCATATCAGCTTATTCCTGAGAAAGAGAATGGCTCCTGGCATGTTAGATGGGTCTGGATAATTGGCTCCTGGTATTGAGTAGCTGAGGAGGGGAGGCTTTTCTTTTCCTTCTTTTGTACTTTTTTTTCAGAGTAGCAGACCAAGCCCAGGGCTTTGCATGTACTAGGCAGGCACCCTATCCCTGAGCCTACCCTCCAGCCTGGAATCTTTATTTTAACAGGCATGGATGGGCCTTTATTTCAAGGCAGGTGCTCCTTGGCTCCCACATGGGACCATGGGCTTCACTGGGGCCAGTTTAATAATCATCAGTGTTGGTTCCTCTGTGGGGCAGCAGGAGAGAGATTTTATGCCTCCCACTGCTGCCTACCCTCCAGCAGCTGCACTTCCCATCCTCTAAATTGAACATGTGACCCCAGTGGAATATAAGCTCTCACTCCCCCAACCCCCACCCCTGTGTCTGTCCTCACATAGAGCAAGACAGGCTTAAGGACCCAATGGCTTTTCCTCCTATGACTTCCCTGTTGCTCTTCAGTGTCTTATAATCACTGGCAAAGACCAGGGCCCATGGTACAGCAATAGGTTAATGAACTGCCTGACTGTAAGATCCATGCTGTTAATGGATCAAGAGCCCATGTTTGTCAGATAAAGGCTTTGCTGTTCTTTGAAAAGGAAAGTCTAATGGATTATAAATCAAAAGTGTTTAAATATAAACCAAAGGCATTTGATAACAATCAACATGCAAATTATTGAAAACTCAAACAAATACTCAAACACTGAAGTAAAAAAGCTTTGAACAGTTTTAAAAATAAATTCTTAAATAATGGTATATTAGGAGACCAGCATAGAAATATGTGACCAGCATAAAGTGGGCATTAAAGACTTTTTTGAAAACGGAATATGCCCTCTTTTCCTAAAATGTAAAGTGCCCTTATGCTAAGGGCCCAGGAGTCACCTATATGTGTACAAACGTGAAATTCGTATGTTCGCTGATCTCTATACCTTTTAGATGATCACCATTTGGATTAATGCAATGATTAACAATGATTTGGTGACAGACTAGCATTTTATTTCTTATTGTGATTAATAAGAATCAGAATATGAGTGAAATAGACTCCTTTCTGTACCCCAAAGCCCATGAACATTGCCTTATAAAATTTCCCATTTGTGTTGTTTCATTCTATAGTGTGGTACAGTGCAGTTTAGTATATAGATAGTGTAGTAGCTCCAAAGAGTCTAAAAGTTAAAATGTAATACTTAGCTATCATCTTTACTGTGACTTAATTTTTACTAGACCAGAGCACTTATCAATAAAGCAGGTTTTTGTTCTAGAACTCTCCCTTCCTCTGGTCACAGAAGAGGGAAGCATGTTCCCTAGATGTGTTCAGAACAGTGATACTTTATATGCGTTCTTTATATGTGTTGAGAACCCTATGCTTTCAAAGCACCCTGCACACATGTTACCTCATGTGACTCTTATAATAACTCTGGGATGAAGGTGGGATGAGAGTTGGTTAACCCTCTTTTTACAGATGAGGAAACTGAGGCCCAGCTTAGGTGGCAAGTTGGGCCTACACCCTAGTCTTCCTGTTTCTAGTCTTTTTCCAAAGACTTTCTGCTTTCTCAGATTCTTTGTAGTAGAAGCTAGAACCCATTCTAAAACAAGAGGGTTCTGATTCTGCCACATACAAAATCCCCATATTGCCCCTGCTGGATGGACCACCTCATTCTCTTCCAACCAGCAGCACTGGCTGATCTGGGGAAATGATGAAACCTCCCTCACCTTCTCCCGAAGCTTCCTTTCCTTCCACTCCTGCACAGTAGTCAGGTAGTTGACAGCTGCGTACTCCAGCACGGAGAGGAACACGAACACGAAGCTGACCCAGAGGTAGATGTCCACAGCCTTGATGTAGGACACGCGGGGCATGGAGGCGTTCACGCCTGTGATGATGGTGGACATGGTCAGCACTGTTGTGATGCCTGCAAAACCCAGTCTTGATTCAGCCACTGATATTGGCATGGAGCTACCCCAAAATCTCACAGAGCCAAAATTCACATTCTCTATTTCTGAACTGGAATGAGAAATTGTCCAGGTGTGTTCCTTCCTAGTAGAGCTGTGGGGTTCTGCTCCTCAAACAGCCAGGGCTTTTCCACATCCCACTAGCTGGCTGTTTGTTCTCAAGCACTTTGGGACACTGAGTAGATTCGGTGGTGTGGCTGACAAGGTTAGGAGTGCTTAGAAAAGAATCTGCTCTAATGTGAAATTAAAAACAGCTACTCAAAGCTGGGTATGGTGGCACATACCTGTAATCCCAGCACTCTGGGAGGATGAGGCAGATGGATCACAGGTTCAAACCCAGCCTGCACAATTTAACAAGATGCTGTCTTTTCAAATAAAAAAGGGCTGGGGATGTAGTTAAGTGTGAAGGGCCTGGGGTCAATGCCCAGTGCAACAAAACAAAGCAAAAAGGCACCTCTAAAAGAATTTTACCAAACCTCAAGGAATGAACATATTCTCTTTCTCATCTAAGCTGCATTTATTAAGTCCTTGAAGATGTAAATTCCTGGATGCCTACCATGCTGCTTCTCCACTGTGTCTTGCTGTTGAAACGCTCCATTTCTCAGAGCTCAACTTGACTTTGTCCAAACTGCATTCATAAATTATAAGCACTTAAGCTGGAATTCAGGGTCTGGGAAGGGCTAAAACTACAGCTCCAGGGAACACAGCCCTTCCTTTCCCTCGAAACTGTATGGTAGGGGCCCAGCCTCCAGAATTTCAATCTGTCTAAACAAGACCAACAAGGGAAGTCTTTATAGTTACAGAATAAATTTTTGTCATATCCAGAATCATCTATTTATCTAAGTACTGAGCTCTAATACTGCCAGTTGCAGACATCTGTACCCCAAATAGGCTATGTCTTTATGAATTCATTCCAGGTTGGTGTAGTTTTAGCTCCCCATTGTTTTCATAATGTAGAGGAAACTGAGGCTTCATCTCAATGGTGCAGGCAACAGGCAGCAGAAAAGTTACTCCTTCTGACTCCACCTCCCCATCCATTAAGACCCCTGAAGAATCATTAGTTTTCCTTTACCTAGTGATCATTTGAAAAAACAGCCACTCTACCACACTTTCTCAAATATTTTACCCAATGAGACTCTGGCAGGCACAGCTTTGTGGTCAATCCAGAAGGACACCCAGGACAGCATGACCATCAAGGTAGCAGGGAAATAGGTTTGCAGCAAGAAGAAGAAGATGTGGCGATGCAGTGTGAAGTTGATGTACAGACGGTTGTACCAGCCTGGGAAACACAAGAAGCCAATGAGGTTCCATCGGGGGTAAAAACGAGCTCCTTCCCTGGAGCCATTCTCCCTGACATTGTTCCCATTAGCAGCAAATTAACTAAGTAATCAGTTGGCTTAATACAATACCTTTCTTTTCCAAACTCTAAGGTGTCTCTCCTATGAATAAATATCTTGTCAATACCTAGTACATTTCTTGTCTTATGTTGTGTTATCTAATATCTATTCATAACAGTTTGGGGAAAGGCAGAATAAAACAGAGATACAGATTTAGCTGTTGGTTTAGCATTCATTATTTGCAAACCACAGTAGTAGTTCCTGAATGACTAGCTGCTCAGGAGCATAGTTGGGGTTGGTTTTGTTGTTATTATTGTTGAAGCCAGTACTACTGAAACAGGAGCCAGGAGATCTAGGCTTTCCTTGCTGTCCTCTTAATTGTAAAATGGTCATTCATTCAATCTCTGTATCCCTCTCAAGAAGTAACAGGGCCATTCACATGACCTTAAAGTCTGTCATTAGTTCTACTCCTGACATTCCATCCTTCTTTTATAAGAAGGGTGGACCTTTTGATCATAGCTCCAAAAAAATGACAATATGGGTCCATCCTCATTATGGTAATCTGAAAATCACTAATTGAAGTTGTAAAAAGGGATTCAAATTGTAAAGTTTCAAAAGATTCACAAGATCATTGCACTACCACTGGGACCCACAATGGTGCAAGGACAGTGTGAATGAATGCAAAGTGAACTAAAGCTGTGTGCAACTCTTTCCCCATCTCAGCACAGTCTCATCAGAGAACACTAGAACTCACAGGTGTCGCAAAGTGTGGAGGACACACAACAGCACTATAATACAATGACCTCAGGGGTACAGAAACAGATATGGTTTGCTTGTGTGTATTTATTACATTTCCTATTAAAATCATCTCATATTTATGTCAAATGATACCAGTTTTCCATTGATTACAGTGATTTGCAGTGATTATGCTTCCTTTACAAAATAAAATACAAAAGGAAAATTGACTGAAAGAAAAATTAAGTTGATGAACATATGGGTAGCATAATAAGTAAAACAAACATGGTAGAAGTGTTGAGTGAGTAAGGGAGGTTCAGGAACCCCACACTGAGTCTGTCTTATTTGGGATTGATGAAATAAGACTCCCAGAGGCTTTTCCTGGACCTCTGCTTGAGTCTCATTTGATCTTGGTTCATGTTGGGTCTCTAATCTACAGCCTAGGGCTCTTCTCACACAATGTCTCTTTAATTGAGCAGGTGCTCACATGATAGCCCCTCACTCCTTTCACATCTGACTCCTGCTTGCCATGGGCACAGAAATCTGTTTGTTGAATGTATTCCTCTGATGGTATGGATACTCGTGAGTCCCAGGGAAATGGGACTCAGAGAAATGTTGTTGAGGAGACAAGGACTGTCCTGTGGAGTAGAAGGTTGGTACTGAGTCAGGAGAGGGAATGGCAGGGCTGAGCTACAGGGAGGGTCTAGGAAAGTGGTGAATTATTGATTTGAACTAAGTAAGAATAAGTAAGAAAAGGAAATTGTGTGACACATATCAGAGTGAAAGAGAAGACATGGGTGCACATGTACCCTGTGGGCATAAACTGAAGTGTGGTAGGGGAAGCTATCCTAATAGCCACACAACCTTGGCCAGGCCTCTCGGTGCTGGAACAAAGAGTAATGAGGTGAGAAACTCCCTAGGGTAGTGGTGGTCACAGAGAGCTGTTTGTTGTCTTGAAAGCTCTAAAATGTTCATCACTGCTGTAGGGTCCTGTGCTATTGAGGTTTACCTGTGTCCCCTAAAAAGATATGTCCTAACTCCCAATCCCAGTGAATGCGTAACCTCATTTGGAAATTGGGTCTTTGCAGAAGTGAGTAAGGTAAAATGAGGTCATTTACGATTAGGATGGGCCTTAATCTAATGACTGGTGACTTTACAGAAGAGAGAACTTTGGGCCTAGACACAGGGAGGAGAACAGCATGTGATGACACACAGTCTCCAGGCTGTGGGGTGTGGGGTGTGGAAGGCCATGCAATGACAGAGATTGGAGCAATGCAGCTTCAAGCCAAGGAATGCTAAGAATTCCTGGCAACCTTTGGAAACTGGGAACAGGCAGGAAGGATTCTTCCCTAGGGGATTCTTCAAAGGGAGCATGGCCCTCAGACCTCTGGCCTCAAAAACAATAAGAGACAAATTTCTACTGTTTTAATCATCTGGTTTGTGGTACTTTGCTACAACGATAGTAAGAAATGAATCCTAGAGTTAAAGGTGAGATTAGAGAAGAGCTGACAAATGGATCCTCTCAAAGCTTCAAAGGTAGCCTAAGGCCCAAGAAGACATTAAACTAGGCATGAAAAAATGTACCTATTGGCAGGGTGGGGTGGGGTAGGGTAGTGGTAGAGCATGTGGTTAGCGTACTCAAGGCTCTGGGTTCAATTTCCAGAACCAACCAAAAACAAAAAATTTATAGTCTCAATATAGCTCATAAATATATTCCTTGGGAAACCATCCATTTGTCCATCTATCCATCCATATTTGTAAGCAGAACAAATCAGTTTATAGAATAGCATCTAAAACATGACTCCCTCCTTGGAAAACTATGCAGTTAAATAAAGCTAGATACCCTGAAGAATGTTATTGCTGGTAATGGGTTCTCAGGGGAGAGCAATTTTTTTTTCCCCCTCTGCTCCTTGCTTTTAAATAGTTTATATTTTGGAACTACACATTATTTTAACATTCAGACTTTATTTTCATTGGAAATAGAAGAGTCTACAGCTGAAGAAGAATTTTAATGGATTTTTTTCTCCCACATTTGAATGAAACTGTGGCAAAAGTTAGCTACCAGTACTGCTGTAGAAGGCCAGTCTGGAAGTTGTGTGAAATTTCTGAATCAAAAACTGAGATAAGGAGATCTTTTCATCTGTTTTCAGGGATTCATCCCCATTCTTCCAATACAACATCAGGTCTTCATCTGTATATGCATCTTTGGGAAGAGGAAAATAAGTTACTTTAACTCCTCTGCTTCAGACACAGTGTGAAGCAACAGAGAAATCCTACATCAGCCGAGGGGGAAAGAGGTTCTAATGCTGGGAGGTAGTACTCAGTCTCAAGGTTATTCAACTAACAGAAAGATGAGAGGTGAGGAAATTAAAAACACTGATACTTACAGCTCTCCAGTTCCAGTGAGCAGGTCTGGGAGTCCAGGGGAAAGTGGCTGAAGTCCATGTTGCACATGGCAGTGACAGTAATCCTGCACAACCCAAATGCAAATGTTGGCTTGTGCAGTGAGTTACCAGCTCGTGCACCTGCCCAGTGTTAGGAAGACACAGAATACGGCAAAGAGCAGTTGCCTTCTCATGTCTACTTCTGAAGTTTGGAAACACAGGCACATAACTTTCACTTCTGGTTTTGTCTTCTATGGCAGAGGTTACTGCTGCCCTGCTGGATCCCCTTTACTGGGCTGCTGCTCCCCTCTCTGGCTACTAGGGAGTCTTGGCTGTTAATGACCCACCCCACAACCCTTCTCTGGTTACAACCCTCAGCCAGAAGGGCTGCCTCCTCTCAGAGATGTCTAGGAGGCTCCTGCCCTATGCCCCATTCTCCACCCAAGGCCACAAAGTGATTGGTATTAGCATTTAATTCTGGTGAACTATACAAGCAGGCCAGGAAGCTGAGGAATAAATGTGATGGTTTAAATCACTCTGGTTAGCCCAGAAGCCAATCTGGAATAGCATTTAATACCCATAACTATTATTTGGGTTTTTTTCAGCTTTATTACCAATCAACTAGAATTATAGACTCTCATAGAAGACATTTGTGTCCAGCAACTCATTCTGGCCAAAGTAGTCTTCTAATCTAAGCTTACAAGCTACAGTGATGAAGTCACCACCTACTGGAGTGACCGTTTCATCTTTAGAAAATTCTGACGGACCTCAGAAAGCTCGTACCATCCCACAGACCCAACCACAGTGACAAACTCTACAGGGACAAAGGGACTGACCGCAATATTGGCACGGTATGGGACAAAGGGACAGTGGTTTTGTGAACAGTTACCTCATGCTGTACAGCACATGGCCATCTGGGAACAACCTCAGCATGATGTTGTCAGTGGTGGTATCGTGGATGAATGACCTTTTGGAGTGAACAAAGAAGACATCAGGGACCCAGATCTTCTTCACCAGCCGGCCATCGAAGGTCATACTCTTGTTGCTGGTGCTGGAGAAGGCCAGCCTTTCATCCTTCCAGTAGTGTCTCAGATATAAAGTCATGGTGAAGTCCTGAGGAGCCAAGGGCAAGACCAGACAGCAGTGACTTAGAGAGCTCCCTTCCCCACAATCCCATCATACTTCACTGTGGTGGACACCTCGGCTCAGCTCCACTCAGAAGTGACAGTTCTGCAGCTCTGGTACAGTGGCCAAGGTAGTGGCACTGCAGGAGACTGAACTGCCCATTCTCGGCAAATAAACTGTAGCTGTAGCTATTGTGGTGGCATATGCCTAAAATCACAGCTACTCAGAGACTGAGGCAGAGGGATCCCAAGTTCAAGGCCAGCCTGGGTAACTTAGCAAGACTGTGTCTCAAAATAGAATAATTTTAAAACAATTTTAAAAAGGGTTCTGAGGATGTAGCTCAATGGTAAAATTTGCCTAGCACATACAAGGCCCTCAGTACCTCAGTTTAACCCTCAGTACCACAACAAACAAACAAAACCCTGTGTGTGATGCATTGGTAGCCAGCAGGGTGGGATTTCCCCAAAGCCTTGTGCTTTCTGATGAGACCCTGTGCACATGGCTCCTTAGCTGCTGAGTTAACCATTCATTTCAACTTAGTTCTCAGTTCCAAAATCCTGCTATTCAAATATCCCTGTAAGGAAAATTTCTACATTAGACTTGTAAGATCCTTAAAGGCAGAAATGTGTCCTGTTCACCACTGAATTCCCATTCACCATTAACTTTTATGCCTAGCAAGGGACATACTAGGTGTTCCATAAGTATCTGTTAGATGGAAAAGTGGGGAAACAAATGGATGAGCAACTACATACCTACTATAACTTCAGCCTGAAAGCTTATTCTGTTTAAACCTATCCCCCGCCTGGGTAATGAATGCCCTCAGTTAAGAGATTTGTCTTTATGCCATAGCCAGGGCCAAGACACAAGGTACAAAAAGGGAAGTGCCCAGAAGACCCACTCTAGGAGCAGATGGAGGAAGGATGGAGGAAGCATATAACTGGTAGTGATAGTCCAAGAGAAAGCCCAGGAGGGGAGAAAGAACCTGAGATGCTCCCTATATGCAAATCTGTCCTGGGACTGATCCTGGCCCCAGTGCATCAACACTGGCCCCAAACTTTCCTTCCACTCCCAAGGAGAACATCTAACACATGAGTAGGAAGAGAGCAGCCAATGTCTCTTCTAGATCACACAGCCTTGGGGCATGGCATGCCTTTGGGGACACTGCCCCCAGGGAAGTGCCACATTGCAGACTTACAAACCAGCTGTGAAGTCCGGGTCAGTCAGTTCAGGTGGTACCTATCTCCCACCTCTGTGATGGTCTCATGTGTTTGGAAGGTGATTGGGGCATGAGGACACTATACTCAACAGTGGATTCGTCCATTCCTGAGTTCATAACTGAAAGTGCTGCTAGGAGGCAGGGCCTGTATGGAGGTGGTCACTGGGGGTATGACTTAGATGGGTATATTCGTTGCTTTTTTAAATTTAATTTTATTGGAACATTTTAGGTATACAATATAATGACATTCATCATTGGAAATTTGCACCTTTACATAAACTCTCTTGGTTCTTATTTT
>NW_004624799.1:4825510-4863474 GCF_000247695.1 Heterocephalus glaber | reverse complement strand
GAAGAAGAAGAAGAAGAAGAAGAAGAAGAAGAAGAAGAAGAAGGAGAGGAGGAGGAAGAGGGGAGAGAGAGAGAAAGAAAAAGGAAGAGGAGAAAGAAAGGGGGGAAGGAGGGAGAGAGGAGAAAGAGAAAAGAAAGGAAGAGCTGGAAATTATAAAAATAAAATCAATTAATATAATTTTACAGACTAAAAGAGAAAAACGTATCTCAATAGGAGCAGGAAAAGCCTTTGTGAAATCAGTATCTATTTCTAATTTTTAAAGACACATGGGAATACAAGGGTCTTTCCTTTATCTGAAAAGAGATAGCTAGAAATAAATAGCTAGAGTAAATAACTGTATCTAATGGTAAAGTGTTATGGTTTCCTTTAAGATTGAGAATGAGTCCAAATGCCTATTCATGCCACATCTACTTAATGTTATACTATAGGTCCTAGCCTGTGCACTAAGGGGGAAAAAATGAAAAAAAAAAGTCACAACAACTGGAAAGAAACCACAGTGTCATTATTTGTATGTTATGATTATCCATTTTAAATCAGCAGATAAATTACAAAATTAACAAGAGGCTTTAATAAAATTATTGAATAAAAAGTCAATATATTAAAAAAGTATATTGCTCTGTGCCAGCAGTTAGAAAAGGAATTTTTTTCAAAATGTCAAAATATCTAAGAATTAGTAACTAGAAATAGATCTAACAAACTATCTAAAAGTCTTTAAATAAGTGGAGAAATATATCAAGTTGATGGCCTGGAAGATTCAATCTTATACAGACATGAATTACTCATATTTATCTATAGACTCAATGCACTTCCAATTAAATCTCATTAGGATTTTTTGTAGAAGTTGAAAGATATGATTATAAAATTCAAAGGCCTAAGAGAAGTTCTCCTTGAAGAAAATGAAGGTAAAGATTCGTTCTACCAGTAGTCAAGATTCATTCAGCATGAGAGTAATTACGACAGTGAAGGGCTGGCTTGAGGATGGACAGTGGGCAGATGGAACAGAGTGGAGAGTTCAAAAGCACACAAACTTACAGGCACTTGGTTAATGATAAAGATATCACTGCAGGTCATTGGAGGAAAGTAGGATCTTTAATAACCAATCCTGGAACAACTGGCTATCCATATGAAAATCATTCAAAATACAAAATAACTCCAGGTGGATTGTAGATCCAAATATGAAAGGGGAAAACAAAACAAAGAAAAAAATCACCCCAAATGTAACATAAGAGAGTACATTCCTTTCTCAGGGTAACAATATATTCATATATTTATTAAAACACAAAAGCACAACCATAAGGAGAAAAACCAATAAAGATATATTAATATTAAGACCATTTAGCAAAACTAATCTTTGCTATTAGAAGTCATGATGGTTACCCATGATGAAGGTATAGTGACTAGGAAAAGAAGGGAGGGAGCTTTTCTGAAGTTGTGGAAATGTTATGTCTTGATGTAGGTGTTGGCTACAAGAATATGCTCCCTTTTTGATAATTCACTAAGCTGCACACTTATGTTTTGGTTACATTTCTGTATGTGTTATGTTTCAATGAAAAAATTACATTGAAAGAGTCAGTAATTTTTTCAAAAGACACCAAGAAGAGAGTGAAAAAGCAAATCACAGAATAAAAGAAGATGTTCATAATACACATAACTGACAAAGGGCTCATATACAGAAAATATAAGTAACTCCTAACAGTATCATTAAGAACAAGTCAGGGGCCAGGGATTTAGCTCACTGGTGCCGCCGCCTCGCAAGTGCAAGTTCACAAGTTCAATCCCTGGTACCAAAAAAAACCCAGAACAAGTCAGACAACCCAATACAAGAGCAGGCATAAGACTTCAATAGGCATTTCAAAAGAGAGGAAGTAAACAATGAACAATAAAATGTGCTCAATCTTATCAGTAGTTCCATTAAAACCAATAAAATCCAATTACTACCTACCAATAAAATTGGCTCAAATGAAAGAATGGCTACACCAAGTGTTGACAAGGATGAGGAGCACATGGAACTCTCATACATTACCAATCAGGGTGAAAATTGGTACAACCACCTTGAAAGACAGTATTTAGCAAAATGGAAGGTTTACATACTACAAGACCCAGTAATTCCACTTCTAGAAATGAATGCAAGTGTGCACCAGAAGACACACATAAAATGTTCATAAAATATTTTTGTAGTAGCTAAAAGTTGAAAAATCTCCCTAAATGTCCATCTATAGATAAGTTGGACTTATCTATAGTATTGGATATGTCCATTGTGATATATTCATACAATTTAATACTAATATTCTATTATGGATATTAGTATTAATATGGATTAATACTAATATTGGATGATATGTATGGCTCTCATTTAATGGATGAGTTTGTGCAGTATGATTCCATTTATATAAAATTCCAAAATATACAAAATTAAATTATGGGGTTGAAAGTTTCATACCTTGATTCTAAAAGCATTAAGAAAAGGGAGAAAGTGATTACCATGAGGTAACTAACTTCAATGGCATGTTGAAAGGGGATAGGTTTTTCTTTCTAGATCTGAATGTTGGTTACCTGGATGTTTATCTTTATTTTAAGCCTTTTTATTATACATTTTTAGTGTCCTTTGCTCAATGTGTATTATAGCTCAAAGTGTTAACAAATAGTTAAAACATAATAATATTTATTAATAGATTGGGAAATCAGTATCCGGAAACAGTGGCTTAAAAGTTTTTCAGAGAAGGTGAGGCTGATGAGTTTGAGAAACTTAAATCTAGTAAACTGGCCAGGTCTCAGTTTAAACACCATCTGACACTGTAGGTGAGGCTTCACTGCTTCTCTGAGTCCTGTTCATTTCATATCATAGATTAATGAGATTTACATTACTGTAACAAATACCTAAGTTAATCAACTTACAAAGAGAAAGGCTTGTTTTTGCTCACAGTTTTGGAGGTTCTAGTGCATAATGCAGCAGATACACTGTTTTCAGGTCTGTGGCAAGGAGACTTTGTGTCATGGTGAGTATGTTAAGTAGAGCAAAACCATTGCTCGTATGGCCAGCAAGAGAAAGGAAAAGGCCTGTTGGGGAGGGCAAAAAGGCTGGCCTGCGAGGGTTTAGTCTGCACTGAGAAAGGAACATCTACCAATCTCTTACGTTCCCAAGGAGGTCAGAGGCACCCACTGCTGCCTTGGGGACATGCAGCTTTGCTTATCTCTAGCAAAGCAGGCAGAACCAGAGGGTTTCAAACTGTGCCACAGAATAAAACGAGGGAAGCCCAGCAGGAGAAAAATTTGTGGGCTACACTCAAAGAAAGGTGGGTAATCATTAGCAACGCACACCCACAGTTAGCATGTCGATTTTAAAAAGACTATTTGTATAGTTCTATATTAGCCAGGGAGAATTTGTGATATTAAAATGAACAAAGAAATCAAGGATTTGCCAGAGTGTGATAAATGCTGTGGTCAATGAGCACTTTAGGTTTCTGTACAAAGCTTCTTTTTATGATGAGATTTTCTCAAACTTTTAAAATTAATTGAAAGAAAAAACAAAGCTGCAAAGCAATTTCTTATTATTACTTTTTTTCATTAAGTTTATTGGTACATTTTAGGTATACAATACAGTTACATTCATCTTTGGGATCTTGTACCTTTACATGATGTATCTTGGTTCTTATTCTTTCCCTAATCCCCTGCCCTCCCTTCACCGCCCCCCTTCCCTATTTACATAGACTGTTTCTATTTTTTCCTTTTCTCATATTTTTTCTTTTCCCCTCTTTAATTTCTCCTACCCTTCCCACTTCCCCAACTCCTTTAGACCTTTTCTTCCTATTGCACATTTTCAATTATACCATTTGAACCTTTAGTTTTTCACACCAGAGAAACTATTCAGTATTTACACATGTGTGTCCTATTTATTTCACTTAAGAGTATGGCTTCAATGTGCATCCATTTAGCTATAATGTCTCTAGTTTCTCATTCTTTATGGCTGAGTAGTACTCCATTTTATAGAAAAACCACATCTTCTTTATCCAGTCTCCAGTTGATGGGCATTTGGGCTGTTTCCAAGTTTTAGTTATTACAAACTGTGCCGCTATAAACATGGGTGCACATATACCACTGTGGTGATTTTTTAAATTCTTTCAGAAAGATACCCAGCAGAGGGATAGCTCAGTCAAATGGGACAGAAAAAGCATTCGACAAAATCCAACACCCATTCATGATAAAAACCCTACAGAAAATTGGAATAGATGATCTTTATCTCAAGCTAATAAAGGCTATCTATGAAAAACCAACAGCCAACATCATACTAAATGGTCAAAAACTGAAAACCTTCATGCTAAAATCAGAAACAAGACAAGGATGTCCACTATCAGCACTCCTGTTCAATATAGTTCTGGAAACATTAGCCACAGCTATTAGACAAGAGAAGGAAATAAAAGGAATAAAGATAGGAAAGGAAGAAGTTAAGCTGTCATTATTTGTTGACAATATGATACTCGACATAGAAGACCCAAAACTTCTGCCAAAATACTTCTAGACTTAATTGACAGATTCAGTACAGTAGCTGGATATAAGGTCAACACTCAAAAATCAATAGCCTTCCTGAACACAAATAACAGACTCACTAAGAGAGAAATTAAGGAAATAATTCCTTTCACAATAGCATCCCAAAAAATGAAATATCTAGGAATCAGTCTAACAAAGGAGACAAAAGACCTCTACACTGAAAACTACGGCACTTTGAAAAAAGAGATCAAAGAGGATATAAGAAAATGGAAAGACATCCCTTGATCTTGGGTAGGAAGAACCAACATAGTTAAAATGGCCATACTTCCAAAACTGCTATACAGATTCAATGCAATCTCAATTGAAATCCCAACAGAATATTTCACAGAACTAGAGAAAACAATCCAAAAGTTCATTTGGAACAAGAAGAAACCTAGAATAGCAAAAGCAATTCTAGGCAACAGAGACATGACAGAGGGTATCACAATCCCCAATTTGAAACTAAACTACAAAGCCACTGTGATAAAAACAGCATGATACTGGCAAAGAAATAGACCTGAGGATCAGTGGAACACATTAGAAGATCCAGAAACAACTCCAGACACACTCAGCCACCTCATCTTTGACAAAGGAGCCAAATACCCTCCCTGGTGGAAAGTTATTATTACTTTTAATTTGATATTTTAGGTGCTATATATTTAAAGAAATAAACTAGCAACACAGGTCTTATGGTTTATGTCTAGGCTTCCCACCAAAACCTCATGCAATTATGGGCAGAGCTTTAGGGAGGTGATCGGATCATAGGGGGCTATATATTCCTCAGTGGATTAGTCCACCAAGAAATTTATAGCTAAATGTGCTCTTAGGAGGTGGGACCCTTTTGGAAGAGGTGGGTCACTGGAGGCATGGCCTAGAAGGGTATGTTTCAGTTGTCAAGGGGTGTATTGTGATAGTTAATTGTGATGTCAACTTGAATGGATTAAGAAACCCAGGAGATTAATGGAGCACAGTTCTGGATGTGTCTGGATGATTGACATGTAAGCTGCAAACTGAGGAGGGAAGACTTACCTTGGATGTGGGGGGCACCAACTAACAGGCTTGTAGCCTGGATGGAATAAAAAGGGAATGTAGAAGAAAGTCTTCACTTTTGTTCTTTGGAGGAGCTCCAGTTTTTACCACTGTCTTTGAACATTCATCTCCAGTTCCTTCAGGCTTCCAACACAGGCTCTTTGGCCTTCCAATGCAGACCCTTCAGCTTTCCCATATAGGCTCACACCAGACTGCAGTGAGCTCCAGGCCTTTGATTTTGACTTGATCCTCTGCCTCTCCAGTACACAGACTGCCATTTTTCATTCTTCCACCCTTGATTCCACAAGCAGCCATTGTAAAGCTACTTTGTAAATTCATATATGTGTGTGTGTGTATGTGTATATATGTATATGTATATATGAGTGTGTATATATGTACATACATAAAGATATATATATATATATATATATATCTTTTCCTCTAGTGAACCCTAACTGATATAGGTGACCTCCTCTTCACGGCCTCCCTTCCCCCCAACATACACTCCTCCCTGAGGCTAGTGACTCACAATCCTTCTCCTGGGCTTGATCTCTGACCAAACTCCAACTGTCTCTAAATGCCTAAAAGAGGTCTGACAAATTTCTTAAATTTTATGTCCCAAATAGATCTGAGTATGGTATGAATCTAGAACTGTCAAATTCACAGAAGCAGAGAGAAGGGTGGTTGCCAGGGCCAGGAGATGAAAAAAATGAGGAGGTATTGGTCAAAGGGTATAGTTTTAGTTATGCGAGATGGAGAAGTTCTGGAGATCTGAGAACTATAATTAATATTACTGTACTGTGTGCTTGAGATTTGCTGAGGGAGTAGAATTTAAGTGCTCCCATCACACACACACACACACACACACACACACACACAAAGGCAAAGAAAATGCTGAGATGATGGATATGTTAATTAGCTTGATTGTGGTGATCATTTCATAATATGTATATGTATCAAAACATTAAGCTGTATAGCTTAAATATGTACACTCTTTTATTTGTCAATTATACCTCAAAACTGAAAACTTAATTTTAAAAAAACAACCCAGGTTGTGGATGTAGCTCCAAGGTTGAGTGTTTGTCTTTTATGAATGAAGCCCTCATGTAAGGTGCCTGTGTTTAGGGCGTCCAGACTAGATCCCAGCCCTGCCAAAAAGAGTTTTTTAAAAAAAGATAACTAAAAATTCTTAACAACAAAACACCTATAACAGGCCTATCTAGTAAGAGCCCAGACGTGTCTCACAACCCCACATCCATTCCCTCAGGAACAGGGTGATTTCATCAGACATCTGCCCTCAAGTGGGGTCACAAAACACAAGGCAAAGGAAGGAGATTTCCACAAGGGTGAAGACAGTAGAGAAAGGAAGTCTGAGGTGTCGGGGGAAATTCTACATAATTTGAGGGAAAAAATCATTTCACAATGAAAATTATCATTAGGCCTAGTTTTCCTGCCTACAGGCCAGCTGTGGTACGTCGAGACATAACTCCATTTTGGCCTCCAGTCACAGCTAAAACCTCAATGGTCAGGTGATGCTATGATGCTCTCGGGTAAGATTACACCAGCTGAAGACATCCCAGAGGAATAAAATCTTCATCTTCATAGTTCCTCATTGTTCTAGGATTTTCACCACCACTGCCCGCTGAGTTATCTGTTAGTTACGTTTGTTTCACCCAATGTACTGAACTCTCTGTCCTGAATCATCTGTTACATTTGTTTCTTCTGATGTACTGAATAAAAGGTGGCAAGCTGGGGGGCTTTCGTCTTTGCTGCCCAGAGCAGCATTGATCAGGCCCAAAGCTCAGCTTCTTCTCTAAGTCTCATTTTTTCTATGTTTTCTGTTTAATAAGTTAATTCGCCTTGTGCTGTCATGGCTCTCAGGGGACTAGAGGTTCTAGTAACGTCCACTTTCCCTGTTCCCTACACTGAGGGGTACTCAAAAGGGGAGGCCCTAGCCCCAAAGCAAGGTGAGGCCACCTTGCTCTTGCTTTAGCTGGCTCCATGGGCCTCACTGGCCCAGATGAGTGGCATCTGGGGTCCTGGTGACCAAGCTCCTGCGGCTTGGAAGTTCAAGGGTTGTTTCTCTTCTAGAGAGGAGGCCACAGAATCAAAGACCAGGAAAGCCATGGGGGCCTGGGGGAGGGTCTATACTCACAAACACAGAGAACCTTACATGTGGTGGTACTAAAGTTTCAAGCAAGGTGAAAATCATGTGTCAGAATTACCCTAGGGAGGGGGCTGGGGATTTAGCTCAGTGTTTTCGCCACCTGCTTTGCAAGCGAAAGAACCCAAGTTCAATCCAAGGTACCAAAAAAAAAAAAAAAGAATTACCCTAGGGAATTGCTTAGGAAGGCATCGCCTTGGAGACAGTCCAACTGGGGAAGCAAATTGCCAATAACCTGAGGGTTGCAGTTTGTGAGTTACATGTACGTCAGTCATCCAGAGGTACCCAGAACTGTGCTAATCCAATAGGCATTTCTTAATCCACTGAAGTTGATATCACAATTAACTATCAATCCACCTCTTGCTAGCTGCTCAGCAGTAACCTAAGCTGTATGTGCCCTCACCCTAGGGGTTCTAAAGGAGCTGAGGTATATCAGGAAGGCATAGGTTTTATGGTTTTGTTGTGGTGGTGCTTTTTGTTTTTTTGTTTTTGAGAGAGGGTCTCACTACGTAGTTCAGGCTGGCTTTGAACTATGGAGCCCAGGCTGATCTTGAACTCAAAATGATTCACCTACCTTAGCCTCCTGAGTGCTGGGATTACAGGCATGCACCACCACACCTGGCTTCTTGCAGAGCATTCTTTTTTCTTTTTTTTTCGTACCGGGGATCGAACTCGGGACCTTGTGCTTTCGAGGCAGGCGCCGGAACCACTGAGCTAAATTCCCGGCCCTTGCAGAGCATTCTTAATGAACAAAAACAGCATTTATTGAGTCCTTCCAAGGTGCCATCCACTACTAGGAACTCCATTTATATTACTCAATACTTAGAACAACCCTTTGAGCTGATACTATTATTATCCCCCACTTTAAATAGGAGGCCACTGAAGAGCAGAAAGGCTCTGGAATTTGCCCAAGCTCACACAGCTAGTAACTGGCCAAGCTGAGGTTTGCAACTGGGCAGCATAGCCTTAGTGTGTGATTTTCCTTAACCCTGTTCTTATGAGAAGACAGAACCTAATTCCCCTCCCCTTGAACCCAGGTGGACCTTTGTGATCCAGTCAATGAACAAAATGCAGCAGGAGTGAGGATTCAGGTTTCTCCTTAGCTACCAGGTGGTGAGAGGCCAGAGATGGGGGTAAGAAGAGTAGAAGGGTAGGGGGAGTCCTAGGGTCCAGCTAGGGAAGAGCGGTTGCATCTCATACTGTTGGATATGAAGGGAAGCCCTGGAGTTTCACTGAGAGCATCACCAAGGAAAAGATGTTTTCAGAAGGGGAACCTGACCAGGAGGGGGTGATGTTGGAGCAGCAAAGTAACATTGGAGGATTAAGGCCATGGTATTGGTGTAAGACAATGGTTTCAACTTCCTTATTATTGTTTCCTAAGGAGAAAAATTGAATTTCAGTTCATTAATGAATTAAAATTAATAAAGAATAAGATTTTGCTGGGGAGGGTTTTGCATCCCCAAAATATATCAAGAACATGTGGTGTAAGGAACAAGGGCCTGGACCAGACCAGGAGCAGTGTCATGGGGAAGATCTGCGTGGCAGTGATGGATAGATTGACTCAACTCCACTGATCTGGACAGGGATGGACAAAGGGAGACAAAATCAACAAGAGCTCCTGGCTCAGTTACTGTCATCTGAGGAAGGGCCCACAGCAGGACACTAAGCAAGGCTGGAAGGCCTAGCTTTGCAGTTATCTCAAGGAAGCAGGGGAGTCCATGTTTCCTGTCTCTTCACAGCAAACTTCAGAATTCTCAGGCTCCTCCACATCCTAGGCTGCCTGTGGCAGTTTAGAGACCAGACCCAGCTCATGTACTTCCTTCCTTCCCATGACAGCAGCACCCTGTACGTGCATGTGGGCACCCCACAATATATTAAGCCATTCACACCTGCTCTAAACAGCTTCATTCTGACCACTTCATAGGACTAAAGCCTCATAGGCCCCCTTAGGTTCAGCTAGGGGAGAGGCCTGTGCAGGTTCTGGAATTAGACTCAGCCCTATGGATAGGTGATTCTAGGTCCCAGTATCCAGATGTGACCTGGAATGGAGGGGACAGTTGCCCCATCTCAGTGAATGGTCTCACTCAAGTCTGATCCTTAGAAGCTGTCCAACATTCCTCTGATTCTGTCAGATGCCAGGCCCTGGTTGTTCTCTCTCCTTAGCATCTCTTAAATCCCTCCACTTCTTTCTGTACTCTTGGCTCAATCCTCATCAGCTCTGGATGGACTACTAAAACCCCCAGGCAGTATTCTGCATCCATTCTGAGCCCCTCCAGCATCTTCCACACAGGCCCATGGCGAGCTGTCCTAGGCACATAGCTGATCCTGTTATTCCTCAGCCAGGGCTGTTCTCCTGAGAGTCTAAATATAGCAAAACCTTCCTAGAGCGCTATTGCTGGGGCTGCTCCTTCCTTACCTTCCTGTGCGTCCCTGCCCTGCACTCCTCCCCAATTTACACATGCCCACACTAGAACCATCCAGACACATGGAGCTGCTTCCTTCGACACACACTTCGCTGCTTCATGCTCCAGCCCTGTGAGCATCCTCTCTCAATTATCTTCTGACAGGTGCTCACCTCCTACCCCTGCCTCTAGACTCCTTGCAAGAGTCACCTCCTGAATGTAGGTTTTTCAGGTGTTCACTCTGGGCAGAACTGGCTGTGCCCTCGTCCCCATCCCACTCCTGCCCCACACTATCAGTAGGGATATCCTATGTTGCTTTTGTGATACTTCACTACATTTAACCATCTACATCCTTCAAGAGGTTTTGGCTGCCTGAAGACAATATGTTGTTTCACATAAAGTAATGTAAAGCAAAAAGGATGCCGCTAGGGCTAGTAGACCGAGCAAGAGTGGATTCTTCTCAGTCCATGAACGGACCTTGCTGTGTGCACCCTGACAGCTCCCACGACTCCTTCCCAGCAGCCCTCACAACTGGACATCCCCACATAAGATTTCATTAATACTGGTCTCCCTGACTAGACTAGAAACTTCAGGGACCCTTTCTTTATTGTTACTTAAGTGCCAGGGACCCTACCTAAAATCTCAAAAAGTAACATTCATCTTATGAACAAAAGCATTTTGGTCAGAGAACTTGATTTATGTTTTTACCACCATTTTTCCTGACCATTCTGACAAACTCCTTGGATATATTTTAAAAGAATACTTGATGATATTACATCTTTCCTTTACTACATCTATACAGCCTGAATTAAAAATCAGCACTATGCTAGTAGAAATGTAAAATACAGTCACTACTGTGGGAAACAGTACTGCATGATGCTTCCTCAAAAAGGATTACCATATAATCCAGCAGTTTTACTTCTGGATATCAAAAGCAAAGTCTCAAACAGATATTTGTATACCCATGTTCTTGACAACATTATTCACAATAGTCAAAATGTTGAAACAACCTATATGTCCATTCATGGATAATGGATAAGCAAAATGTATTAACATGTAATGGAATGTTACTTAGCCTTAAAAGGGAAGAAAACCCTATCGTATGCCATAACACAGGTGAATTTCTAAGACATTATGCTAGATGAAATGAACCAGTCACAAAAGCTCATAAAAACTGTATAATTACACTAATATGAGACACCTAAAATATTCAAAATCATAAGAGACAGAAAGTAGAATAATGAGGCTCAAGGGCTTCTCAAGGAATACTAGGTAGTTACTGTTTAAGGCTATGGAGTTTCAATTTGGAAAGATGAAAAACTTTGGGAAATAGCTGGTGACAATGATTGTACAACAATATGAAGGTACATTATACCACTGAATGTACTTAAAAATGGTTAATTTTGTGTTATGTATATTTCACCAAATTTTTGTTTTATTTTCAGCTCTATTTGAGGTATGATTGACAAACCATATAAATTTAAAGTACACAACTTTTGTAAATTAAAATTTATTCTTAAAACATCCGTCCTGCAGTGAGCCCTCTGGAAGTTCTTCTAACCAAGCCACACAACTGAATCAGGCAGCTGGTTGCTTAAACTAGATATTTGTATTTCAACTGATCCCTGAGATTATTAGGAAGCGGATAGATTTTTAATCTTTTCTCCTCTCAATCTAAAAAGGTCATCCCAGGGGTATCTTGTGTGAGAGGAATTCCTCTTTGCCAGTTACTTTTAAACAACAATCAACAAGAAAGTTCCTCTTAGAGAAATAAGACAGGAATGAGGCGCTGGGGAGAATGTGGCCTCTCAGGTGCACCTACAAGGAAGGCTCAAGGTACTGAGCCATCTTCAGATGCCTCCAGGGTAGGTGACAAAGCCCACTGAAACCACAAGTGGGGAGCCCCCTCCTGGGATGGCCCCTTTGCCCACGTGGCCAGTACTCTGAGCATTGCAGATTCTGTGTATGGAAACATGGGGGCATGGAGCCCTGGAACCCCCTTCCTGTTTTGTCCAAGTAACAGCTGGACCTCCAGGAAAGCCGGGAAGGCGGTGTGGCCCCGCTTTGCTTTAGTGACTGACATCCTGATAGCTCACTGTTAGAGCCTCGGGGCTTAGCATATTTGTTGTGCTGCTTCCCAAAAGTCAGGGTTTTTCCAGGGGTAGAAGCTTAGCCAGGCAGCCGGTGATGGGCTCAGCAGATGCAGTGACTGGGACATAGGAAGTACAGTTTGCTCCTCAGAGGTGCCTTGAGGCAGGAGTACCATGACTAGGACTGCTGCATGCTGCATGAGTCTGCTCCAAGTCAGGTTTTCTGGGAATGTGGCAGGACTTCACCTGTCAGTCCTAAAAGTTAACTCCTGCTTTCTCCCAAAGGCTTTCAGTTTACAGCACATATTACATGAGAAACCAAAATTCGGGCCCCAGCTCTTCTGTGGCCATCACTTATCCCGCTGCACCCCAGGATCTTCTTCTATTGACCCATCCTGGTCCTGACTGCAACAAGTAGAAAGGTACAAGGCCCATCCTCAAAAATGCACCCAGACACTGGCCTTCACTGAGACACTTACACCTGCCCCACATATTGTGTACTGAGGCAGGGTCACAGTATGACACCTGAGGGTTGGGGCACTTTTGTCCTCAAGAACCTCTTCCTTTATACAAAAAAAATTAAATATACTTTACAACTGCTTTTGTAAAAAGATAAGTATATTAATAATATAGAGTAAAATGATTTCTTCTACCTAAAATTTCATTTTCCTAATTTTAAAATAAAACTTTTTGTTTTGTTATTTTTTGGTACCGGGATCGAACTCGGGAACTTGCACTTGCAAAGCAGGTGGTAGAACCACTGAGCTAAATCCCCGGCCCTAAAATAAAACTTTTTGAGGGACTCCTAGAAGTGTTGTGGCCTCAGGCGGCACACCTTCTCCACCTAATGAATATGTCAGCTCCCCTAGGAGGGACTTGGGGATAGGAGATAAAAGAAACCCAGCTATGTGGGAAGGCTCAACCTTAGCTACAGTATGACCTTGGCCACTCATTTCATCTATTCTTGCCTCAATTTCTTCACCTGATGATTATGATGTATCTATCTCATAAAATTTGAGAGGATTACATTAAGATCATATATGGGCTGGGGGTATAGCTCAGAGGTGTGTGTGGCATGTGTGAGGCCCTGGCTTTGATTCCCAGACCACACACACACACACACAAACACACACACACACACACATCTTAGGATGGTGTCTGACACAGAACATGGACTATAAACTGGTAGCAGCCTTTCTTATTTTTGTTACTGTTCCTAGCCTCCCAGCTTACCACCCGTCTTAACTGATGCTATGTATGGGGAAAAAAGTAAGGTAGAGCCTCCAGCTTACGGGGACATCTAGTTTAAACTCCCTAGGGCACAGGCAGATCATTCAGTAAAATTTTATTATCATAGAATTCTTTGGCAGAATTTCCCATGACAAACCCTGAGGAAACCTAAACTAAATCTGATGACCTTCTCTTGACCTGAGACTGAGGTAAATCAGATTGCTGGGTGGAGAGGAGGGGAGTCACTGAACTGTAATCTGCCACCTATTTCTCTCCTTCTGTTTAACAGGTGTCAGAACCCAGAGAATTTAGTCCCTTTTAAAATCCAAAGGACTCTGGGATAAATTAATTTCTTAATCCCTTAACAGACACCCAAGAAGAAGGTCTGACAGCTGGGTTTTCTGAGAGGATGTGAATGAGTATGTGTCAGGGTCTTTACATACATTATCTCGTTTAATCTGGACAATAACTCTATTGGTATGGATTATGGTCCCCATTTTATAAATGTGCAAACAGAGGCTCAGAGAGGATTTGTGACTTGCTTGAAGGTCATACTCCTTCCTGACATCCTAGAAGAGCAATGAGTACTGAGAGAAGAAAGATAAAGTAGAAAGGGAAGCACTCTGCCTGACTACAGCTGATCTGCTGAAATGCACTGGCCCTTAGTTTCCCCAATGCTCCAGGAGAGAGTTGACCCAGGGATCCTAAGCAATCTTCTGTTCTCACCCCAGTCCTTGCCTGGTCAGAGCTACCAACTGGCTCCTTTCCCATGGCTTTGATCTGAAGGCTTGTGTCCTCATAAAATGCATATGTTAAAAACCTAACCCCTAAGGTTATGGTATTGGCAAGTGAGGTCCTTGGGAGGTAATTAAGTCATGAAGGTAGAGCCCTCTTGTGAGGGAATTGTCCCCTGATAAAAGAGACCTCAAAAAGCTCCCTCCTGCCTTTCACAGTCTGAGGTTAGAGTGAGAAGGTGGTAGACACAGACTTTGTCAGTACCTTGATCTTGAACTTTCAGCCTCCAGAAATGTAAGAAATAAATTCCTATTGTTTCTAAGCCACCTCACCAATGGTACTTCCTTATGGCCACCCAAACTGACTAAAATGCAGGCCTGCCTGTGACATTTCCTCAGTTCCTGGGAAGGACAATCCCCTCCTCCCCCTGTGATGCCTCCCCTCCCTGAGCCCCAAAGTATCGCTCCTTTGAGGTCTTTCTAATGAGTTAAATTGTTGCTACACTGGAAAGCTTGTGGGCCCCTGAAAACTGGAAATCCCCAGTTAGTCACAGAATAGCCACCCAGAGGATCTCCCTGCATGCTTGTTTTTTTTAGCAAAAGACACTTGCCAGTATGGCTGGTCTCCTCTGTGAAGGTAAACATGTGAGTCACCTGCAGCAGTCAAGAGCCTCTCCACCACTTCCTGCCAGCTCTCCTCTCCTCAGGAATGTGAGTGACTCCAAAAGTGGAGTCCTGGGGCTGGGATTTAGCTCAGTGGTTTGGCTGCCTGCTGTGCAAGCGCAAGGACCTGAGTTCGATACCCCGGTACCCCCCCCCCAAAAGTGGAGTCCTGCTTGTCTGACTGTGAGGCATGAAATCACACACCCAGGGAGGGCTGACAGAGCCAGACAAGGCAGCTCTGAACAGGAGCAGTAGGGGATGGGATGAGGCCCCACCCAGCAGTGAGGGGAGGACACAGTCCTACCTCCAAAGGCTGGTCTCATGGTGAAGTCATGGTCATCCACTCGGAGAAGTGGCTGAGGTTTTCCTGTTCGGATTCTGGTCACATCAAGGTTCTTTTTATATGAGTGACTGCAAAGACAAACCAGAAATACTTTTCCAGTAGTCTGCCAAGGCAGGGAGTAAGATGATTTGAGGAGCTGTCTCTATCCTGCCAGTCCTTCTCAGCCAGAGAGGGGGAGAACTGAAGGATCCTTCCCACCATCATCCCACATCCACACAGTATTATAGTCAGCTAAGTTAGATAGAAATTAATATACAGCCACAAAGGAAGTCAGCACACATACAAAAAAGACATCAGAATTGCAGGTGGAGGTACATCTGAAGAAAGCCAGTTCTCAAGATAAAGATACAATGTCCAGGCCTACATGCCTCCTAAAGGGATAAACAGTAACTTAAAATTATACTGTAATTAGCACCACCTGGTCCAGTAGGTTGAGCTAGGCTTCAGACACCCAGGTGACCAGAGCATCTGGACCCATTCCTTCCCCAAAATGCTTTTGTTCTTTCCTTGTACCCCTGCTATGTGACTCGTTTCCCTGCTGAATCAATATTAGCTAAGTGGTTATACTTGTAATTCTATAGGTTGATTGTAATTTGACCCATGTTGTGTGTATAAATTACCCCTGACAAAGGGTATCAGTGGCCACCCCATTCAGGACCCCTCCTGGAAATCCAGGAGCTATTCTTCTCCTTATTTCCAATAAAAACTCTTCTAACTTCTTACTTTGGTTTGCAACTTCATTCCTTAACGTTATGGGACTACAGACTCGGTACATTTGACATCAGCAGGTCAGGAGTTATATTTCTCCTATATCAACAGGACCAGATCTTTCCACAGTCTTCCTAAAGTAGACTCCACCACTACCTCCAACACCACCTCCAACCTGGGCAAGCTCTTGATTGTCTTGCCAAAATTATGATTGGATGAAAATGGCTGGGTTAGGAAGAAAATGTTCAAATGGGAGGGGACACTAAGGAGGGAGGAGTGGGAAAGGAAGAAAGAGAAAAGAAAAAAATGAGAAAAGAAAGATAAAATGGAAACAAAGCTTTTGTAAATAAAGAAGGGAAGAGGGGTCAAAGGGAGGGGAGGGGAATGAAAAAAAAAAAAAGAATCAAGATATGTCATGCACAGGGCTGGGGATTTAGCTCAGTGGTTCTGGCGCCTGCCTTGCAAGTGCAAGGTTCTGAGTTCAATCCCTGGTACCAAAAAAATATATATATATCTTGTACAGGTACAAATTCCATATGATAAAAGCAATCAATATGTATATCTGAATTGTACCAATAAACTTAATTTTTAAAAGATTTTTAAAATTTTAAATTCTTAAAGATTTTAAATTTTAAAAGATTTTTTTAAAAGAAAAGAAAAGAAATGGTTGGGTTGAGTGATGGAGGGATTTTTTAATTTCTTTTTTTTTTTTTGTCTTTTCAAAACTTTCTTGTTGTTGAGGTGCTATAGAAGAAATAAAAAGTAGGTAGAAAGGAGACAAGAAAATTGAGATTTTTTTAGGTTGTACTTTTAAGAAACACTGCAGCTTCAAGACAAGCTTTTTTCCTGCTTCTGGAGGCTACCCTAGCTTGTGACCCGACCCTGCCTTCCATCCTCTGGGCACTGGACTTGTCTTTTTCACCTGCAAAGTGTGCCTGCAGATTGCTCTTCCTCCACCCCAGAAAGCAGCTGCATTGGCAGCAGCATATCGCAACTTCAAACATGGATTGATGGCCCGCACTATAACCTGACAGACATGAGAATATACATCCTAGATCAGTGGTGGCAAACCTATGGCATGCATGTTGTTTTTCTTTTAAGACCAAAAATGTTAATGTATGAGTTGTTTTTTCTAAACTAAAACCTCAGTATTCAGGTTTAATTGCAGTGTTGGCACTTTGTGATAAATGAGTTTGGGGTTGCAGTTTGGGCACTTGACTCTAAAAGGTTTGCCATCACTGTCCTAGATCTCCTATCTTGAGGACACCCTTGAAATGTGCTCTGCTCCAGCTTGTAACATGTTCTCATTTCTCTGAGCACCCACACTCAATTCTGAGTGTGTCCTATATCTCCAATAAACCTTCTCATATCTCTTTTTAAACTAGTAAATTTCTTTTTAAACTAATAAACCTTCTCACATCTCTTTTTTACTGGCACATCCAGAAAATTCCTTTTCTATGAGGAAAGTCAGTGAACCTGCAAACTTACTTTAACAGGGTGGGATAGGATCTTTATTTCAGCCTCAGGGACCTCACAGACTCAACCCAGGGACGTTGTTTCTGGGTTTGTAATAAATATGCCTCTGAGACAAATGTAGTCACGGTTTTAAAATGCTGGGTTTTTTCCTAGCCCAATTCCATGCTTTCATTGAATTGCCATCCCAGTGGCAGGTCTACATGCCACCCCCTGTAGAAAGCTCCCATCCTCAGAACAGAAAACCCACAGCCAGCTGGGATCAAGACTGAGTTAAGAACTGAATTGGTCTGGACACCCAATGAGATGGTGGCAGCCAGGTGGCGGCCAGAGCTGAAGGCCAGGACTGCAGGCTTTGATCAAATCCTTTTCCTCTAAATTAAGTGACAAAGGACTGATTCTCTCTTCATTCTCTTTCCAGATCATTGTCTTTACCAAAACTACACACATCCCTAAAGCAGTCAAATTCAAAATACCTAAAGTCATTGTCTACTGACAAGGTTCTAACTAAGAAAAAGAAAAAGAAGAGGAAGAAGCAAAGAAAAGAAGAAGCACTGAACTAGCAATAAAGTTTTTTGTGATTGTGGAACTTCCTCTCCGGAGCTGGACATGGATCTGAGGTCCTGTCCCCTTGAAGCATGTGTGCTTGAAGCCTGGTGTCCCAAGGAGCTTCCACACCCACCAGTCTCTGCCCTAATCCTTGCATCCAGGGGTCAGTGTAACCCGGTTCCCTGGGCAGTCAGTGTAAGAAACCATGACCAGACATTCAGCAAAGATGCCAGGGAAGGCGGATGAAGGGCTCAGCCAAGGGCTTATCAGATCATAGACATTAAATTGTGAGTACAGCCGGCTCACTGCTGCTCTACCTCATGGGGAGCAAATCCCTCCTGTCAACACAGTTTCCACATTTATTTAGGGGAGGATTAGGGAACCGGAAGTCCCAGAATGCCTCCATCCCAACAAGAGAGAGGAGATTTAAATCCTGTTGGCACTGAGGGCTCAGAATTTGTTTTTTTTAAGGGCCCAGTTGTTTGATCACTGAAGCTGCTAAGATCCTGAGCCTTGGGCTGTTTCCATGTGCCGGCTCTGCTCTATTCGTCCTTTCACAGGGCTGGCCCATCACTGTCAGGATAGCCTCTACCCTCAGCCCCAGTCTCTTGAGACCTCTCCCCACAACAAGGCAGCCAGACTTCAGACCTGGCCTTTGGTGGGAGGATGTTGGTGATAGAAGAAAATTGCTTCAGTGTGCCTTTGGAAGCAAAGCTAGAGTCATCACGTGGTTTATTCAGCAGTAGCAATGATCACACCCCTATCTGCTCCTGCTATCATCTTTAGCCACTCCTCACCCTATTCTCACTCCCCCTCTTCAGTTGGAGAAACTGAAATCAGAAATAAGAAACATAGCCACATGACCAGAGAGTGGCAGAACCAGGCCCAAGCCTAGTTTCCTTGACCTCTCGCCTCCTTTTCCTTCCCGGGACCTTCAGCAATGAGCAGGAGAGCAAAGCTACTTCTTGGTCCAGCATGAGAGAACCATGACACAAACCAAGAAGAGGGCTAAGAGCAGACATCCCAGGGAGGCAGCAGATGGGAAAGGGAAACACAGGGGCCCTCCAGGCTGGCTCTGAGACAGAAGGGACCATACTCCCACAGCCAGCTGGACATTTGGTTTATTTTTCACATCTTAAAGGGAGAAGGACATCCACAAAAAGAAAGCTATCAGAAGCCAACTTGGACAGCAGACTGGGAGGAGTTGGGGCAAAGTGGGGAGGCTGAGAAGCAGAAGAAAACAGCTGGGAGAAAGCAGACTTGCTTGGCAGCCATTAAATAAACAGGGACACGAGCAAGAAACACGAAGCAGTTTTTGAAAAAGCAACTTTTGGGTAGAATAATTTTGTGTAGGTGCATTGGCCTGGGCAATGCAGGGAAGACTGACAGGATAGAAGAGTTCCTGACAGTGCATGTGAGTGACTGTGTGAGTGTGTGACCATGTGTGAGGAACCATGTATGAGTACAAAACCACGAGTAGTATGTGATGTGAGTGCACTACCGCATGCTCACAGTAGTTTTTGTGTATGACCAGAATTGCCAGGAAGTGTTCTAAGACTATAAGCAAAAAGAGTCAGGTCATTTTATTCCTAGTTATTAGTATACTTTTTAACCGTGTGTATAGATTAGATAATGAAAGTAGTTTTGAAAACTGGTGTCAGATGCACAGTTGGAATTTTACTCAGGGCCACAGTTGCTAGCCTTCCTCCCAGCCTCAGTCCAAGAATGATTTTGTTTCCCCACTTTAACACCTCAGGAGATGACTTTCAAGAAATTCTCCTCACCATAAGAGTCAGATTTATGTTGTCCCCATGTGCCCATGCAAGCATCTAGAAATGAGCCCCTGTTTATGCATCTGCACAGTGACCCTGTCTGGGCTGTTTCCAAGGTGTGCTCCCTGGGATAGCAGTCCTACAAGATAATTGTTGTCCCTGTTTTTCAGAAATACTGAACAATTCGTCCCCCCTCTTCAAGGTTCACCTTGCCTATTTGCATAACAAAGGTTCTGGAAGTTCTGCTGTAAAGAATTTCTAGAAAGACCATCTGTTTAAACTTTTTTTGTTTTTGTTTTTTGTTTTTAGTACCAGAGATCAAACTTGGGACCTTGTGCTTGCAATGCAGGCGCCGGAGCCCATGACCATCTGTTTAAAATGGCCTAACCCAAAATTTTCCAGTCTCCTTTGGCCACGCAACAAGGATAAATCCTCCAGTGCAGTGCCTCTTTCCATCATTCTGGGGTACTTTGATCTGTTTGGTTTCTAGAGTATGACTCAGCCTTAGAATATTTATATCTCTACTGTGGTGCCACAAGTAGAGATTATAATTCTTATTTATATTTGTTTCTTTTCTAAAAATAAGCAATTTATAATATTATAATAGTACATGTATATAATTTGTAAGTAAATATAGATATATTGGAGGGACAGTTTCAAAAGAGTGCTACTGGTAATAGTACATGACCACTGAACTAGAGAATGTGCCTTAAAATATTAACTTCAGAGCTGGGATATAGTTCAGTGGTAGAGCACTTGCCTTAAGCAAAGGAAAAAAGACACTAGTTTATATCCAAAACCAGTAGTTCACTCACTATTAAGAATGGAAAACAGTTGGGTAACAATCCACACATAATGTTTATATCTCAGCTTCTTGCTCTTCTTTTCTTCTTTAGGCCTAACAGTCCTTGTTTCTGCCTCAATTTGGAGTGTCACGTTCTATACATCAGTTCAAAACAAACTTACTAAGGAACTAAGATCTGTAGTGTAATGGTTTTGAGTGCTAATTCTGACTCTAACCAATATTTCTTGGAAATGTCTCCATCACATCCATGAAATGCCATTGATTGTTGCCCACACATTTATGATAATCTGGCAAATTTCAAATACTTTTTTATAAATTTGAAACAGCAAAATAAAACCCAATATTATTATAAGTTATTCTCTATCAAATATTTTAGAGAAAACAATTCTTGGTTATATTTTTTTCTTTTCTCTTTTTTTGTGGTGCTAGGGCTTGAACCCAGGGCTTTTCACATGCTAGGCAAGCACTCTACCACTAAGCTACACCCCCAGCCCTGTTTTTTCCTAATAGTTCAAGCTAAATTCCTATATACAAGTCCACCTAAGAACCTTGAATGTAACTATTCTGCAGGCCTCTTACTGTCCCTTGCAGAATGTAATCTTGAGAAACAAAGCAGCAGGTTCTAACCCACTAAGGCTTCAACAATCTTCCTTAACTCAAAACCCTGGCAAAATTCTTAGGCTATACAGGCTCACTCTTGTCTTGCTTTGCTCTTGGTGCTTATGACACTGAGTATTTGATTTATGCTCTAGTGAAGTACGGGTCCCTCTACCTGTAGCTGGAAGACAGATTCTAATAAGACATTTAAGGATGGACCCAGGCCCTCTTCGGGACTCTCCCACTGTGCTGCAGCTGCTGCTACTGCAAAAATGGGTTTCTCCCCTCCCACCACTACCTTACCTTGGCTTGGATATTTCCAGGTGCCCTGTCCATCTCTTCCTCCTGGGTTTTCGGCTCTCTGCAAGAACCATCAGGCAAAACAAGAACAGAATGATTCTTGTAAAATAAGGCATTTTGTGGATGTCTATGATGCAACAACGGGCTGCTTTCCAGTAACCTCCTGTGGGGCAAATCCCCCGTGGCTTGACCATTAATTCAGTCTTTGGCCTCCAGTGGATGCTGCTCGGAGGGCCTGTGAGAGGACGGTTGGCAAGGCCAATTTTCCCAAGTTACTATTTGATACTGATGCATTTCCTAACCCCCCCATGCCCCACCCACCAGGCCATGACACAAACACCAGCCTTGCCCTCCCTGCTGCTTCGAGATTGGCCATTAATCAAGAAGTTTGCCCTCCTGGGAAACTGCTTCCGCTGAACCCTAGAATGGCTTTGGCTAAATCTGTTACATAAAAAAAAAAAATTAAATCTCTTGAACATGCCAGCTTTTTTGCTGGGATCATTAATCCATCTCTCTGGGTGTATAAAACCAGTCTGTCACATCCAGCAGAGAGTCAGCATGGTTTCCAGATAGATCTGCTCGTGAAAAGAGTACATGAATGTGTTCAGGAAATGCTGAGAAAGCACACAAATGACCCATTTTCAGAGGGTTGTTTTATTAATCTAAGTAAATGTATATTTCCTATGGTCAAGGTTTACTATTTTCCCAAATATATACCTGGGTTTTGTTTTCTCAGTGTAAACAGCATATCAAAGCATAAAACAGATCTTGATATTGAAGGATAACATAATTCAAAAAAGAATTTCTGATTATGTAAGATCTTTTTCCTATCAGGATTATTAAGTTCACTTTGATCTGTGACTCTGAAATGTATATAGACAAACATCATAAACTGGGTTTGACTCCTATCCTGTGATATGGGATAATGCGCATTCAAAGTATAGAGATATATGCGGTTATGTTTAACTTACTGAACAAAATATAGTATGTTTAAAATTGCTTTCTGCTTGGCTGCTGTGCACTGGCAGTGGGGAGGAATGTGGTAGAAACAGAGAGGTGGGAATCAGAGGTCAGGAGGAGGGAGGAGGGAGAGCTGAAAAGGAAACAGAAATGGGGTTTTATTATGTAGGTAAGAAAAAAGCTAAAAGTAGCAAAGCAAGATGATATAATCCATTTTATTTTTTAAGGAATTCCTAATTGGGATCAGTTGAACAAGAGAAAATATAATAACCAAACAGAATGAGTTCTTTCTGTAAGTAAAGCAGGAGGGAAGGAGAAGAGGAAGAGAAAGAAATGAGATGGTCATTACTTCTGAAGTGGAATGCATTTGATGACTCCAGGAGGTGAAAGAATGAGAAAGAGAAGACAACAATGACATCATGAATTCTAGTTTAGAGGACTGAGGATGTAGCTCAGTGCTAAGAGCACTCACCTACTGTTCGAAGGGCCCCGTTTCAATCCCCAATACAAAAAAGAAAAGAAGTCCTCTAGCTTGGAGGTAGGTCTGAAGGCTTAGTAGGAGGGCACTACCATTAACTGATATCCATTAGAAGTGGACAAGTTTGGTGGAGAAATGAGATAAATTTGGACTTGTAGAGTTTATGGGTTTACTAGACCTTCAGGTGGCCAATATGCAGCTGGAGTATGAGGCTGGAACTCAAGAAAAAGATCTGGATTGAAGAATAGATTTGAAGTTATTAGGCTGTGATGGTAGTTTAACCCCAGGAGTGAGATCTTCCTGGACACAGAAAAATTTCAAGTCCAAGCACAGGATCCTGGAGAATCTAAACTGTTAATGAATGAGGAAACCAGAACAAACACATAGAAGGAATGGCAAAGAAGTTGACAGTGAAAATCAAAAGAGTTGAAGGGAGGGAGGGAGGGGGTAGTCAACAGCACTATGAGGGAGTCAAGCAACATGAGTACAGGAAACAAGTAATTGGATCTGGCTACCGGAACAGCATTCCTGACCTCAGCAGGTGCAGTTTGGGTTGTGAGATGTGATGAGGGTCCAAATTACAATGGGTTACATAGATGCTTGGGAGTGGAAATAATGTAGTGATTCCCAAATTGGGGCACTCACTGGAATTATCCAGAGGTTAACTGTTAATCAGGGCCTCACACATGGTAGACAAGGACTCTACCTTTGAATTACACTGCTAGCCCAGAAATTTGTTTACAAGTCTTGCTCCTTTCAAAGATTCAGTGGCGAGATACAAGACCTGTTAAAGTTCTTTTTTGTAGGTTTTGTTCAAAAAATCTTTTTTCCTTTCTTCTCTTCGGAACAAGTCTCTAAAGGACCAGCTAGAACACTAGAATTGTGCCTGGATGTTGTTTTCAAGAAATAGTTGTCTTTTTGCATTCAGTCCTGCTAAATATTTTCTTTAAAATTCTCATATCAACAGTTTAATTACTTATCTTTTTCTTTGATTGCTTGTGATCTTTTATCTAAGAATCCACTGTCTAGCCCACTGTGACAAAGATCTACTGTTTCCTTCTAAGAGTTTTATATTTAGTTCTACATTTAAGTCTTTGATACATTTTGAGTTAATTACTGTCTATGGCACGAGTCTATGTAGACAGCAGAACTTTTAACACTTGCTCATTTCTTTGAGGACAGAGGATCAGGCCCCACTGGTCCAGGGCTGTGGGAGGGCCTCAACACAATTTCAGGAGATCAGATTATTCCAGAAAGCTAGGCAGGACTCTGGTCAAACACAGCTTTGTGTCCTAGCATTAGAGTTAGGTGTACCTTAAGAGGAATAGGAGACAGTTCAAATCCGTGTGCTGAAGAACAGTCTGGCTGTGTGAGGAATGAAGGAAAACTAGAGACCTTTTAAGAGGTAATTGCAGTAACTTAGAAAAGAGAATGGCTATTTTAGAATAGTGACGAGAACATGAAGAGAAGAGGGAAGACAAGAAAAAGGTAATCAAGGGAGTAGAAGATATGAGAGATATGGAAGAATTCAACCTTTGGTCAAAAACAAGGTATGGACACAGCCAGTGGTTTTATTAAGCAGCTCAAACTGGTTCTGAAGGCACCTGACCTGCCCAAGAGGTGTTCCAAACAGCTTTGGGACATGCACACCTCCTACAAGGGCTTCAGTGGTGCATAAATTAATGTATACATTATTCTTGGCTAATGTCTGGTTCACTAAACACATTCACATCGCATATATGAATTTGCAAGAAATCAAACAATGTAGACTTACTTCACCCTAGGTTCCTGCTCAAGTCCAAGTGCATGAGGTTTACTTGTTCAGTGATTCTGATCTATAAAAAAGGAGTCTAAGGGCCGGGGATTTAGCTCAGTTGTTCCGCCACCTGCCTTGCAAGCGGAATGACCTGAGTTCGATCCCCAGTACCAAAAAAAAAAAGGAGTCTAAGACATCAGAATGTTTATTCATAAACCAAAAGGAAGAGTTATTTGCCTGAAATAGGAAATTTTATATTTCCATAGTCAAAACAATAAACAATTTTTAGTTTTAAAAATTGAGTATTTTTATGAAACTCTTCTATTTCAGTAGAATAAAATAAGCAGCATGGAAACAAAGTGCTACATAAAAGCCTCACATTACATAAAACCTGAAAGGTTCATTGGCTTAAAGTTACAGATGCAACATATGTATTTTGGAAGCATGCTACTTCAACCATCTTGATAAGTAGTCACGTATTGTGGTGCCAAAGAAAAATGTATGAATTACCTAAATTTCAGAATTAGGGCAATAAGGAATTCTAAGCCTTCACCTACCAGATTATACATCCAGTTTGGGCTTATGTTGGAATTAAAGGATTAAAGTGGAGCTTTAAAAATAAGAGTTTTCTGAATAGGACCTTTAGAGGGAGTTTCAATTAAAATGGCCCCAGATCAACTTTAATGTGGCTTTTTAGCCCCATGATGAGGGTCAGAGTGACAACTTAAGGATTTCTAGGGAGTGTATGTAAGGTGAAAGCAAAATGTGCCACTTTCAGATGTGCTATCAGGTGCTATAAATCCTAACACAAACAAGTAGCCGGTTACTTGATGGGTGAGGGAACACAAGTACATCAGATCAAACAGTCTGCACAACACTTAATTATAAACTACAGGCACACCTCATGGAAACATGCAGCGAGATCACACAGATCCACAGGCTGGCTCAAGTGTGATTAGAGAATTAAATGAAAGGAAGACTATTTCTAGCATACAACCTCAGCTTAGGTTGAGGGCATGAGTATTTCTTCCTCAGGTGACAATGCTACCTGGTCTTCCCAGTTGGGTCAGTGACTTCTAATATTTCTAATAGCTGTGTCATGAACCAAGACCTCAAAATGTATTTTCTCATGGCAATAAAGTTATAAAATGGTAATCTATAACTTTCCTGACATGAGGAAATTATAAATGCATTTCTAAAGCATAACTTGTTTGGAACCTGGAGACTGCTTATATTTAAAAATTAAATCTTCATTAGCAACATCCAAAGTGCTGCTAACTGAACATGCTGAAGACAATGTTTTTTGTGATTATATGGTCTCAAAAGACATTGTGATGATAAAATTATCTTACTAGCATATGTGGAAGTGGATAGCACTGAGATATTGATTTGTTTCACTGAAAATCTTTCTTGGGCTTTGTTAGGTAGACAATTCTAAGTAAAGGTTTTTCTAACTTCTATCACTGCTTCTGGGGCCCTGAGCTTTTCTATTAAAATGATACGTGAAATTGTACCTTATGTATATTCCTGGAATAATTAAAATTTATTGTGATTACAGAGCTAGGCGTATGTTTCAAAAGATACTTCAAAGCACAGCAAACATTCAAATCCTAAGATCCTCCCTCTTCTAGAAGAAAATCAAGTCTTGGGCTTTTCCTTCCAAAGATCTATGAAGGACTGTCTTTTCTTTTTTCTCTTTAATCTGTATGCATACTGGAGAGAGGGGGATGATAACAGCATATCAAAGTGGTTACAAAGTACTTCCTCTTCAAGTCACATCCAATAACAAAAATGTGATCTCATTTCCTCAGAAATGTTTGACCAAAATAAAGTTATTTTCATTCAAGTTATTTAGAACACAAAGTGACAGAATGGGCAGTACCAATATATATCCTATAAATGACACTTTAAAGAAGCTACTTGGAATTTTGCTTTTTCCCTTTTCAATTCTTCTATCCCTATGTCATTCTACCTATTGAGCAGTACTCAATAAATGGTTCTGAGTAATTAATAATACTCCTAGGAACTTAAAATAACATCTTTAACTGAAAATTTCGAAGAACTATATAGAAAGGTATTGCAAATTTAAAGAAGAAGAAACTGAGGCATGAGAAATAACAATAAGTTACTTCCCTGTGAAGCAAATCAAACAGTGAGATAAGGAACTCTGAATTCCAATCTCTTAAACTATGCAGGATACATTGCTTGGCATGGTCTGAATGTCTAGCTAAATTTATAATAAATTTATAAAAATCAAAAAAGGAATGAAGGGTAGATACAAAATAATTTCTTTGTAAACAATTCTTAGATTATACCCAATGCAGAATGTTTAATGAAGCAGCTGAGTCACAGCTCTTAATTCACAAAACAATATTATAACTCAAAGTCAAATATGTATTCATTGGCCATGTATATTCGTCGGAATATAAGAGCTGCCAATGCCAAAGTCAGGATGACAATCAGTACAGCTGATCCGCCATGATCTGTGTGGTTGTCTCTTGGCTGCTGGCCCTGTATTACATCTGGTGACATTGATGACCTTCTTTGACTCTGCTGTTGGGCCCGGCGTTGTCGAGGGCTCATGGAGGTATTCTTAGCTGCAGGTTGGGTAGGCTGTTGAAAGGATGCTGCTGAGGGATTCTGGACTCCATACTAGAAAATTTTAAGAAATTTTGCTTGAAACTGGCATATAAAATTTGTAGATATAGTTATCTATTCAAGAATACAAGGAATCTGAGAGTGTTAAATATGACTGGGGGCAAAAACTACTAAGAATTATGTGAATGCTGAGACAAGTAACTCATCCTGCTAAGTAACAACACAACTTATTCTGAGTACCCATGAGGTAAAGGAAGAATTTACCAGCAACAAAGTAGACAGTAAAAGTTTACCTGTTTTCTCCACAGATGGCTTTCTCATCTCCCTCAGATACAATTCTAGCAGTATTACTAAGTATCAGTTACTTCTCTTAGAGATCCAAGGAGGGAAATAATTTGATTTCCACTTTAAGGTTGAAAATTACACATTTTAAATGGCAAAAAGGCAACTCTCAATAGTGTGCCTTTCATTAACCAGGTTTCTTCCAGTATTATCTTACTATATCAATATACTTTACTACTAATAATAGACCACAGGAAGTAATTTCAAACCATAAATTCTTCATAGTAATACTGTAGAAATTTTAGATGTGGTTTTCAAACTAGGCTTACTCTTTCTCACAATTACTGAGAAGTGAACTGAACACAAGTCCATACATATCTTTTACTTAGTATTGGATACTTTACATTGTCAAGGTTCCCTGGGCACGTCTAAGAACAGTATCGAAGTAGTTAGATGCAGCTCAGAGTAGCTTCTACTTTGGCACACTGACTGCTGCTTTTATGACTGGTCACAGCATAACCACAATGTGACAGCAAGTGCTTTGATCTTAAACATGGCTTATCGATAAGAAAACTGGTGAGGGCATATTGGAGGAAGCTATGCAAAATATGAATTCCATAGTATTTATACAGGCACCTTAACTCTGTATAATAACTTGATGGACTTTCATTCTTTTAATGAAAACAACCAATGTACACTGGGTACATGTTGCCAGTACACATTCTTTCAAACAAAAAAAAGGCATGTTTTATACAAATAATATACATTAAGTATAAAATGCTTTAAAATGGTTTCTATTAGAGAACATTTAAATATCTGGAAGAAAAAATAATAATATAATTCAAATACTCTTCTTAAAAGGTAAGCAGATGAGCTTTGTGTTGGCAACAGCTTTAAACATAAAGAGAAAAAAATCTGCTGACCTAAATTACCTGCAGAAGAATTTCCATTTTAAATTTACCTCAACATTAAAAGGCTTAAATCTGAGTTTCTTAAAATTGTTCTTTAAAATCACTCAAATGTAGGACTCATAATATACAGGTAAAAAAGAACTACTGACTTTGAGTTAGAAATAAAAGTTAGTGCTGATACTGAATTGGAACTGCGTGTACTTGGGTGTCCATAATCCAAGACTCCAAGGAGCAATCTGCTCACTGAAGAGTGCAAACACAGCCCAGCATTTTATGAGTCACACACATTGTCACAAGTGTCATATGGTGAATTAATAAATACTCAAAGAGTTTAGTTGAGTTATGGCAGCCAGCAAGAAATATTCCAGTAGAAGCTTCCCATTCTTCTGACTGCTCAGCCAAGAACATAAAGTACCAAAGAGAGCCAACATATTCAAGACTTAAAGGGAAAGAGGTTCTTAAGGAAAAGAAAAAAAAATATGATGGTAATTTCCATCAAAAAATTAGCACAAGAGATTGGTTCAGATTAAAGCTTTTATTTTTTTCCATTAGTGTGAGGGGAGAACATTATCCTGCCTAAAAATCTGACCAAAACAGGAAGCCTTATCATTACTAGGCTGGCTTTGCCACTTAGTAGATGTGTAACCCTAAGCAAGTTATTTAACCAAATCTCAGCTCCCTCATCTGTACAATGAGGATAATATCCAATTCAGCAGTTGTGAGGATTAAATGAGATAATGATATAAAGTGCTTAGAATACACAACTGCTTATTATTTGGAAGCATCTAGAGTAAGGTTCAAAAAAATTAAAAATTACTTAGAGCTTTCTGGTCTTATATTAGTATGATATATTTAGAAAAACAATTCTTCAAAATATTGACTGTAGATAATAGTTCACTATATGGACTTAACAAAAATATTTATTTATATATAATGTTTTAATTACATTCCTACATTTCAGATGCCTTTTAGATGACACATTACTAAAACCTAGTGATATTACAAAGTTCTACAATGTTTCCTATTCAGAAGAATCATACTCATAGTTAAATCCCTAGAAATTTATATCAATTTTTCTATAATAACCTAGAATAACCAGCAACTGTGAGGGAGTTTTGTATTAGTTTCTATTAGGAAATGGAATGGCTGATTCAGAACCTCAATCCCTAGGAAGAGAGGAAAATCTAATAAACTGGAAGAACATAAAACTACCATCGGCTATTTTTTCCATTTCTACATAGCTAAAAAATCTGCATCAAAAACCAATAGATGGCCTGATGTTATCTGCTGTGGTTAGACTTTCCACAATCTCTTGCCCCCTCAAGGATAAAGAAAAAAAATGTAGCTTATCTGGGATATGATGTATAACATCTCAGTGAATTTATATTACACTTGCATCTAAAGCAGCTACCCCTCACCAAAACCAGTTAATTTCCCTTAATTCCATAGTGGTCAAATTATATAATCACATTTTTGAGAGTTTATATGCAAATGTAATTAAAAGATCCACTTGCAATTGTAGACAATTTATTACTCATGCATATTTTAACTAAAATTGGTCTCAACTAGTGAACTGTATCTATGAAAAAGAATTTTATGTACGTGAAAATGAATACTACTACAATAATGAAGTTGTAGTCTAGTTGACATATTTCTTGATTTCTTTACCTGTATTTCTACTATTATTTTAAAGTATCAATCCTAAGGTTTATTCTTTCATTCAATAAATATATAATGATCACCTACTATATACAAAGCTCTAAGCCAGGTACTAGGTGAACAGATCAAAAGAAAACTCTTAAGGAACTTACATTTTGGTGTATGAGATAAGGCAAGAATTACAAAATAAAATGCAATGGGAATAAGTAAAACTGGAATATGTAAGAAGAACACTTGACATAGATTTAAAATACACAAAAGACAGATTTAGGTACATCATCACAAATATTAGGAGACTGTCCTAATAGGTAAGATTACCCCTTCATTTTAGGAATAGAATGGCTCTATTGTGTGTGTGTGTGTGTGTGTGTGTGTGTATTTTGTGATACTGGGGATGAAACCCAGAGAGCCCTGCAAAAGCTAGGCAAGTGCTCTACCACTGAGCTACATCTGCAATCTAGGACAAAAACTTTATAAAATAAAAAATAATCAGAATACTAATAATGAAAAATAATCTGAAAGTTTAGCACTTCAAATTACAACTATTTTAAAATCAATTCATTATATTCCTCTGCATTCATACAATTGCTTTGGGATCATGTAAAAACAAACTCATCTACATTACTTTTGTCCCTTCATCTCCAGTCCTCCCCCTAGTACACACCTCCCTTAGCGGCCCCTCTCCCCTGCTCTTCTCCACCCTACTTTTCTCTGCTCAGTTCACTCGAAATAGGAAAAATCCACTCAAGACTATTCAGTGCACTTATATGTTATTCCTGAGTAAAGGACAAACCTGCTTTTTCCTAGCTTCATTTTCAATTTTCCTGACCTTTTAAAGTCCTCCATAAACGAGAGAGAAAAAAATAGATGTGACTACCTAATAATACAGTAAGAAATATTCCAGTAGAAACTTCCCATTCTTCTGACTGCTCAGCCAAGAACATAAAGTAACAAAGAGAGCCAACATATTCAAGAGTTAAAGGGAAAGAGGCTCTTAAGGAAAAGAAAAAAAAATACGATGGTAATTAGAAAGACCCCAAAACAGTTCAGTTTGTCTTTTATATATAGAAAGAAGTCATTGTTTTTCCCTGTAATCCTATTTAGCCCAGCCCAGTTAAACTTTTTTTGGTACCGGGGATCAAACTCGGGACCTCATGCTTGCGAGGTAGGTGGTGGAACCACTCAGCTAAATCCCCGGCCCCCCAGTTAAACTTTTTAAATCAGTCTCTCTGATGACCTAGGCCCACCAATCTTTTTAAGACAATAGGTCAAGGAACAACTAACAACATCCACAGCATTCATTCATTCTTTCTTCAAAAATTATTTTTTGGATGCTAAGGGCAAGGGAGCATCAGCCAATAGAGCTGTGCAGTGATAGTAAAGTTCTATGTCTACATGTCTATAGATGGTAACCACTAGCCACATGTGGCTACAGAGCACTTGAAATGTGGCTAGTGTGACTAGGGAATTAAGTTTTGAATTTCACTTAATTTTTATTTATTTAAATGTAAACTAAGATTGTCACATGTAGCTAGTGGCTTGTGTACTGGACAAAGGAGTCTAAGGTAAACTTTTGGCTCCATATATGTATCAAGTCAGGTTTTAACAAACCTGCCAAAGGTAGTGTTCATTTAGAAAGTGGCTAACATATTTTGTTTTATTCAGAGTCTAGCTCTATATTGAAAATAACTTTTCAAAAATATCACAGAATTCTGGAGGGACAACAGGACTGAAAAATTATTTAGTCTAGACTCACTTAAAAAAAGAAAACTAAATCCCAGGAAGTTTGAATAAATTGTTTAAGATAATGCAGTGGTACCTCAGTTCATGAACTTGATTCTTTCCATGATTCTGGTTGCAAACTGATTTGGACAAGAACCAATTCAATGGTTAAGTTCAAATTCAATGGTTAAGTTCAATGTTAACCTTATGGAGAAATTTGATTCGGTTCTCATACCATTTGGTTTGCAACAAGAAATGTGGAAAGAATTGAGTTCGTGAACCAAGGTACCATTGTACAAGTCATCAGAGCTGGGCTGAAACCCAACTTTTCAGAGAACCAAATTTTTCATATATTTGATCTGAGATCTTCTATTCCAAATAATGATAATGATATAGAAATATATATATTAACAAGTAAGAGCCATACCGAAGTGCTGGCCATAGCATCCTGGAATGTTGTAGGTATGTTATCTTGTAAATCATTTAGTGAAAAGGAGTGGTTTAACTCTGACTCAGCAATGGTCTTTCCAGATGAATTGACTTCTGCCTATAAACAAGAAATATCCAACAACAGTGTTACAAGAAGAAACATATAGAACAGCACACAACCTATTAAATTCTCTTTTGGATTTATTTTCATTGCTACTTTAATAGCTACTATTAATCAGTAACTTTATTCAACCTATTTCTTTTTTTTTTTTTGGTACTGGGGATCAAACTCGGGTCCTTGTGCTTGTGCAGCAGGCAGCAAAACCACTGAGCTAAATCCCCAGCAATCAGTAACTTTAACAGCTACTATCAATTACATAGCACCTATGTGTCTAACATTGTGCAAGGCATTATAGGAAGAGATAGAGACAATCCCTGTTCTCAAGGAGCTGTTACTTGGTGAGGAACAAAACCAATACCATGCTTCACAATCTGTAATCTAAAAAGTTCTCATAAAAATCTTTTTTGGACAATTTTTAGGCAAAGCCTGATATATGAAGTGATGTGAAACAACTTAAGTCTTTTTTTTTTTCCAGTGCTGGAGATCAAATGAAGCATGTCATATGTGCTAGGCAAGCACTCTACTACTGAGCCACATCACAGTCTTTAGGAATGTCTGTTTAACTTTGGCAGTGTTGGAGATCAAACCCAGGGCCTCACACTGCCAGACAAGGGCTCTACCACTGAGCAACTTTCCCAGGCCCCTAGTAGTCTTTATCCCTCATTACTGTAAACAGCCCTGGTTTGCTAAGAAAATATAAATGTGTTTGATTATGAAGTGCTGCTTTACATTCTACTGCAGCTTGAGTTAATATATGGTATATGTAAGATATTTTCTAAAATCTGAAAATTTGTGATGAACAAAACATATCTGGGCCAAATCCTCTCAAAGAAGAAATTATAACCAACACTTATACCTTCTCTTCCAGGCACTACAATAAAATAGAAGGGAAAACTTCCAAGAACTGGACCCAGAAGGACAGACAGGGTATAGAGAGGTAGAGAAGGGGAGGAGGTAGCATGTTGCTTAATACAGGTTGATATTTTTTTAAGAACTTATTAAATTAGAACTGTAAGTATAGCTACTCAGTGTTAAAATACTATATAAATTCTATGTTTGGGTAAAACATGCAGACAAAGGAATAAAAGGGATATATGGCAAAATGTTACACTTGATCTTAGCCAAAAGGCCAAGAAGCGATATGTGGCAAAATGTTAAGTGTTATTTTGGGGAAATAAAATTATGGGTGATGATAATTTTTTTTTTATTAAATTTTTCTTTTTTAAAACATTCATATTATTGGATAAATATTTCTTAAAAATATAACATGTACAAAAAAAAAAGAGCAGGCTCTCAATCAGGATGGGTCAGTTACTTCAGGTTCAGTCACTTGGTTTGCATCCCCCAGTAGGTCACCAGAGCTGTGGACACTGAGGGGCAGGCTGCTGCCCTAAGCTGGGCCTCTTCCTTCCCACATCCAGGAAGTCATAGGCCTGCTCCAAGAGGTCGAAAGGTTCATGGACCCTGTCCTGCAATAGCAGAGCCTGCAAGGCGCCCTCATTCTCATGGGTTTGCCTGAAGTCAGTGATGATTTTCTAACATGCAGCCTCGGTCTCTTCTTCAGCCCACTTGAAGCGGGGCAGGAGAGTGGAGTGCAGCAGCAGGAGCACGCAGTCATGGTAGATCAGGAGGAAGCTGACCTTCAGAAGCTCCCTGTCTCTCTTCTCTGATCTTTTCAATGTGCTTTCTTTCTCAGCTCACAAACTCCACAGAACATCCATCACTTTGGGCTGCTCCAAGGGCTTGGGGAAGGAGGCCAGCATTGGGTGACTGATTAGATCAGTACTTTGTGAGTTCATCCTGTCTTTCAGCAACACATCTCCAAGAATTTATTGATACAATACCAAGTGAGAGCAGCACATACTTCCAATCAATGTATCTGGCAGGAGACTTGGCATGTTTCTTGATCTTTGGTTCAGAGACCTGTTTTATTAGAAGTTGAGGCTGCTTTCTCATGGTCAGCATCTGATAGAAAACACTGCTGTGTGCTCTCCTGGACACAGAAGGGTCCACTTCCACACCTTTCTCATAGGGAGTCCTGCCGTTCAACAAGAGTTTTGGCAGGCATAGGAACACCATTGGCATCGAACAGCTTCAGAAATGCCCAGCCACAACTTAACTCTCCTCGTTCACCAACTGAATTGTGAACATAAGAAATTCCAAGTTCAAACAATATTCTGAGGTCTGGAGATGAAGAATTGGACCTGATGAAACAATCACTATCAAGCAAGCAGGGCAAGAGGCCAGTAACCTGGGGAGAAAAAGCCCATGTTTTGGGCTTTTTAGGTTGCCACGTGGCTCGGACTGTATGAATGTTGCTCAGAACCTTTCTGTTATTGATGTCTAATTTAATTCCATGTGCTCAAAGACAATATATTGTATGGGTTTCAATTCTTTCAAATTTGTGAGGTTTGTCTTCTGATCACCCATCTAACTTTGTGAATATTCCTATGTACCTGTTACTGTCGAACATACAAGAGGCGCACGTGCCTGCTGAGGACCTGAATGCTCGTTCCCAGGAGAGGAATCATCTTACAGCTCCACAGGGTCAGGACCAACGAAATATGGCTGGGTCTTGACCTGACAGTGCCCAACTTCACATCCCACACTAGGTCTTGGAAGGCCCGCTGCAATGCCGTGAGCTCTTGCTGTAGGAAGTAACCTGCTCAAAATTGATTCCCTTCCTCCAGCAGCCGGGAGAGTGTGGAGGGCCGGAAGCCTGCAGGAATCGCCCCCATTGCCGTCAGCACATCTACAGTGTTTATCTCTGAGATAGCTTTTCGAACAGCATTCCAATGGGAATTAGTTCTTTGCTTCACTTCATTTCCATCTGCTGCTTCGTCTCCCATCTCCACATCTTCTTCACTGTCTTGTTCACTTGATTCTTGGTCTTCTTTTTCTTTATTATAGGGCTCCACATAGGTTTTGGGAATAAGACCTTCATTTCCTTTGGTATTCTTAGCTATCCAGCAACCATCAGGCTTTTTTTCAATTATAAGGAGAATTTCCCCTTTCTTAAATGTAAGATCCCCAGCTTGCTGAGCAGTAAAATCTCCAAGTGCAATGTATTCTTTATTTGCTGCTTGAGAGATTCATCTCCCTGTTACTCTTCTTCCTCTTCAGATTCTTCTTCCTCTCCAGCATTTTCTTCACTGTCTTCTTCTTCTTTGTTGTCATTGTCGTCACTGTCATCATCATTTTGTTCTTTAGTAGAATCACCATCTTCTTCTTTTTCAGTAGGTGCACCTGTCAGTCTCTCCCCATGTCGGGATCTGCCCTGCTTGCTTGATGAGCGGTGCCTGCAGACAGCTGCTGTGATATTCTGCCCCAACTTCATGGTTAGTCATATTTTCTTTACTTATGGCCACAGCAAGTCCCTGCAGTTGGTGGGTAAGCTTGTCCAGCAGGGCCTGCTCCTCTTCTTTCCTCTGATCATAGTTTCCGACAGGTGCAGCTTCATCAGCCTTCTTTAATTTTTGAAGAGTACTTTTATTTTCATCTATTGCCTGTTTTAACTGAATACATATTTGGTAAATATCTTGCCTTTTATTGGGTTCCAGAGCTCCTTTCAACTGGCTTTCAGAAAACAAACTATCAACCTGTAGCTTCAGCTCCTGGCTGCAGTGCCATACCACCTACCTATTTATTTATTTTTTAAGAGACAGGGTCTCACTATGTAGCCCAGGCTGGCCTGGAATTTGTGGCGATCCTCCTGCCTCAGCTTCCTGAGTGCTGGGATTACAAGCTTGTGCCACCACATCTGGTTTATAATTTTATTCTTGTTACTTACCTGTGTTTTCTATAACAGCTAGAATTTATTAAGCACGAGGGGCAGAGGTAAATGTAATACATGTACTACCTATATTAACTCACTTAATCCTTATACCGTTCCAATAGGATGGGTACCCTTATTACTTAGGAAGAGAAAAAAAACACATTATGGTTAAGTAATATGTCTGACATTATACTACTAATAAAATGCAGAGTTGAGATTTGAACCTAGGTATTGTTGTATACCAGAGTCCAGGTTTTAACTGCTCTGCTGTTAATGCTTTAACTTTTTTTTTCTTTTTTTTTTCTCTTGAGACAGTGTCTCACTACGTAGTTCAGGTTGGCCTTGAATTCACTGTGTAGGCCAGGCTGGCCTCAAACTCACAGGAATCCTCCTGCCTCAGCCTCCAGAGAGCTGGGACTAGAGACCTGCACCACCCCCACCAGCCTGTAATGCTTTTATGAATGTGAACTGTGAGTTTTGTGATAAGAAAGAATTATTTGTAAAACCTACTGCAATAAAACTATATTGCTTTCTTTCTATCCAAAATTCAGTAGTAAACAAAAAGTCTAGATAATTAGAATTTATTTAGTAATTTATGGTACCTTAAAACTGATTTGTCTTGCGAGTTCCTTGGCTTCTTGGTCAGCCTGGCTTGAGTCCCTTCCCATTTTTAAAGGCATCAGGACATCCTTCATGGCAGAGCCACAGCCTTCACAACAAAATTCTTGTGATCTGGTAGGAAATTATTTTGTATTAAAAAAAAAAGTCCAGAGCTTAGATTTCTTTTTTCAATAAACTACCAAAAGAAAAATACACTTCAAATCTATATAGTGACAAAATGTATAAATTATCTATGATATTGTCCTTAAGTTTAAACATAACAAGCTTATTTAAAGGTCATGAAAAAAGCCCATTATAAAGCTCAAACTATCTTTTAGCAGAAACATAAAGCAGTAAATAAGTCAACTAAAAATAGCTTCACAATTATTTCTTGAAAAAATTCACAAACCTCAATTAAACAGCAGTATAATTTGAAGACTTGGAAGAACTTGTGGAAAATACTAAGAATGAATCTATCACTGATTATAAAGATAAACCTGTTAACTCATCTATTTCCTTAGATATGATTTTCCATTATGCCCTTTGTATTCCAAATTGCTATGAGGATTTTAATGACTGAAAGTAAACATGTATAATCTACAGAAACACATAGTTACATTGCTGAACTTCTTTTTTAAAAAATGTTTTTAAGGGCCAGGGATTTAGCTCAGTGGTTCCACCGCCCACCTCGCAAGCACAAGGACCCGAGTTCGATCCCCAGTACCAAAAAAAAAAAAAAAAAAAAAGCAATAAATAAATAAATAATGTTTTAGGGTTGAGGATACCGCTCTGGGTAGAACAGTTGCCTACCATGTGCAAGGCTGTGAGTTCAATCCCCACCACCACAAAAAAATAAAATAAAAAAGTAAAACTTCTTTTTATGGTGCTTCTAGATTAAGTCAAAAGCCTAAGATCTTGCAGAACATGCTACATAAATTTATAAAATAAAAAAAGTGGAGAGGGGAAGGAGGGAGGAAAAAGTAAAAATGATCAAGATAGTGTTTGTACTAATTCACCAAGACAATTAGTTATTGTGTATAAAAAACTTTCTGCAGCAAAAGAATTTTATAAAATGATGTAAAAATTTCTAAAAGTAACATTTTGTATTTATTATAAATATTTTTTGTTTCATCAGAAGCAGCATTGTTGTTCATATTTCCTTAGGATATCTTGTTTTAACTGAGAAGTCAGATGAACCTTACAGGAAAATGTTTATTCTTAATGTATGGTTTATCCACAAGGACAGTAGGCTACCATGGCTGAATGCAAAGTCATTTTTATGCCTTTTTT
>NW_004624799.1:4788844-4825410 GCF_000247695.1 Heterocephalus glaber | reverse complement strand
AACTCAGGACCTTGCGCTTGCAAGGCAGGCGGTGGCACCACTGAGCTAAATCCCCGGCCTGCAAAGTCATTTTTAAAAGGGCTTCTATCATAGACCGAGAACCTAGAATATATATACTGAAAAGCTGTATGACAGTAAGAAACCAAATTCATTTTTTTTAAAAGGTTGTACTTGGGGCCGGGGATTTAGCTCAGTGGTTTCGCCACCTGCTGCACAAGCGCAAGGACCCAAGTTCAATCCCCGGTACCAAAAACATAAAAGATTGTAGATGAAATCAATTGGATAAAATTATCTAGAGAGAAAGTCAACATAGGATCAAATAAAAATACTGTGTATGCGAAGTACATATTGTAAACTGTGAACAGTAGCTTCAAGTATCTCCAGAATTTGGGAAAAAGGTTTAAAAATAATAGTTGCTAGTAAGAACAGAGTGTCTATGTCTACCAAATCTTCCCTAAAATATTACTTTATTTTTATTTCCGGGTATTGGTAATCCAGTGTTGGCAAGTACTCTACCACTGAGCTATTCCCCCACCCCCTAACTATTTAATAAGTATCTATGGAGGGCCAGTGTGGGCTGTGCTAGGGTAAAATGTGCTTTAACTCAACATAGTAAGGCAGGCAGCAGATTCCAGTACAAGGAAATTTTCAAATCAAGAATTAGATCTCAGCACTAGCCATAGGAAAGATGACTTTAAATTGAATGACTAACCTTAGTTATGTAGACAAAACATGCACCTGGAAAAAGACAGTGTTAGGTAATAACACTGGGCAATCACAACTTGATAAAATCTTTATTCTAATCATTTATTATGTCAGTGCTATGAGGGAGATACTGTATGTACAAGTGGATTCCCTCTTTACCCTCAAGCAGTTTTTAATCTCATGAAAAGCTAAATAAAAGTAATCACTTTGATTCTTTTTCTTCCATAATGCTTTCTGAGCGGAGACAACCAGAAATGGTCTTCAGGAGAATATGTCTCCCACTATAGTAAAATGCATCTTATGGGAATACTATCGACTGCTTTTACAAAATGACATAGCAGGGCTGGGAGTGTAGCTCGGTAGAAGAACACTTGCCTAGCACTGGTAAGGCCCAAGGATCAACCCTACTCCTCCAGAGCCACAAAAAAAATCATAAAATTTTGTAGATTCTGGTAACCCCAAGGAAATCAGTAGAGTTGGATTTGTACAATAGCAACAGCAAGATAAGACTGTGAGGGGCCGGGGGTTTAGCTCAGTGATTCTGCCACCTGCCTCACAAGCGGAAGGACCCGAGTTCGATCCCCAGAACCAAAAAAAAGATTGTGAGCCAAGGTCACTCACAAAGTAAGAGACAGAGCCTGCTTCCTAACAGCCATTACCCACAAAAGCACTCAGACCTTAACAAAGAATGAAATGCAAAACTTACTTTTTGGCAAGTGCTCTTCTTTCCTCAGGTGTGTAATCTAGAGAACCTATGGCTCCCTCTCCTTTTGTTGGCATAAATCCAATGATGGCCAGTAATGCTGTCCTTACTGAAATAAAAAAGAAAACATCAATCTAAGTTGCTTTGTAAAGGGAACTGGGTTTATTCTGGAAAGAGAAAAAAGACATGAAGGTTTTCACAGAAGAAGTACAAATACAGAAGTTATATTAACATGCTAGCAAAAATCTAGACATGAAAAAGCATTTTTATTATTTATTCAAAAATATCAAATTATTTACTCAAAACAACTTCAATCTTGAGTGTATTTTTATTCATTATTATGAACTGAATAAAGCTTTATAAGGTTCAAATTCATTATTAATTAATACTCACTACTCCATGAAGGCTGCCAAGTTTCAGGATGATGTCCTGAGATGCTCAAACAGATTTTCTTGCCCACTTCAAATCTTCCATTAGCCTTAGAAATAAACAATAAAAATTATACAAGTGTTTACTGTTTCATAGCTTCCAGAGGAAATATATTTTATATATAAACAATAATTGTAAAGTTAATTTTAAAAAGAATATAACTCTAAGGGAACACATTTTTGGCCTGTTACAAACACTCCAAAATATTTGATGGATGCTGAATGAATAGTAAATAAGCTGCTTTTAAAAGTTGTATTGGCATGTTTTTGAAACTGATTTACACAACTGGAATCTAAATAATTAATATATAAAGATATACTGATGACCTCTATGCCCAGTACAGAGCTATTCTCAATTAAGGATCTTAAGCAGGCTAAGACAAGAGGCTAAGAATCTAAGAACTTAGTGTCAGCTGATTAGACATTGGTAAAGAGGGGAATACAGAGGAAGGCTTTGAGATAAAAAGTGATTTTCAAAAGGATGATGCCATTTAGTAAGTCAGGAACACAGAAGAGGTAGATCAGAGATAATGATTTCAGGTTTGGACATGGATCTGATGGCTTGGTAGGAGAGCTGTTAATGTTGTCTAGCAGGCAGGTGAAATGGAAGCATGATGATATACAAAAAAGAATGAATATATACATATATATTTGGGGTGGGCACCTCTCTTCACAGAGATGACCACTGATACCATGTCCTAGAAATAAGAAAGAAACAGGCTGAACAGAAAGGATACCTATACTTAGGCAAAGTGCTCTTCTTTCCTCAGAGGTGTAATCTAGAGAACCTATGGCTCCCTCTCCTTTTGTTGGCATAAATCCAATGATGGCCAGTAATGCTGTCCTTGCTGAAATAAAAAAGTAAACATCGATCTAACTTGCTTTGTAAAAGCTGTGTTTAGGGAAAGGATAAACCAGAAGAAGAATGAAGTTAGAATATATGTTCCAGTCGGCCGCAGACTTTAACTTATCCTCTGCTGCACCCACAGGGCTTGGCACAAGACACATGTTTACGAAATATTTGCTGAATACAAGTTGAAAAACATTTTCAGAAGCAGAAGTAAACCAGAAAGAGTACAATACTGAATAGTAAAAGAGAAGGGCTAGTTTTCATGATGGTAAATATAACCATACCACTGGTTAACTACTGAAATACTTCTGTACCTGTGGAACTGCTGCCAATGACCCCCCACCCCCACAACATATCCACCAGTTTCCCCACACACCTCCCTCTGGGCCCCTTGGTTGTCCCCCAGGGTCTGACAACTAAATGAAGTGACTACTGACACAGCAGGATGCCTCCAAGACCCAGCTCCAGCCCTACTCCCAGGATTAACAAGTCTCACTAACACCTAGTACTTTTTAGCAACTTCTATATGCCAGGAACTATATAGCATGATTATATTTACCATACACAAAATTCCTTTTGACAGGTGAAAAAACTGAATTTCAAAGTCAGTATATTTTCCATTATACAAAGTGTAATGGAAAGAGTATTAGTCAGAATCTAGGTCTATTGGCACTAAAGCAGATGCTGTTTCCATTGTATCAAATGTAGGTAAAAGATGCACTCGTTTGCTATTTATTGATGAACACCTTTTGTTTCACCATTTGCTACCTCTGTGGGTCAGGTAACTTAGATGGAACAGGATGAAGACTGAGAAGAGGCAGTGGGATTTCTCAGACTGCTCTCTGAGATTGGTGTAGAGGGCACTATGTGTGGAAGCCGGAATGCAACAGCTACACTAGAGTAAGGAGGCCCTAGAAGTTATCAAAGCAAAAAACAGAAACAGCTTGAAGTGGTAATAGAAAGGTTTTGTTTTTCAAGGGTAGGGGAGACTTAAATATACTTGAAATGGGAAAAGGAAAGTATAAGAGGGGAGTCGATCAATAGTTTTCTTTCACATGAAAATAAAATATGTAATTTGTAATAGCTAAAACTTGGAAGCAGGCCAACTGCCTATCAACTGGAGACTAGATAAAGAAAATGTGGGGTTTTTTTTTAATAAAATGGAGTTCTACTCAGCCATAAAAAAACGAGAAATTAGAGACGTTGATAGCTAAATGGATGCACACTGAGGCGATACTCTTAAGTGAAATAAATAGGACACACATGTGTAAATACTGAATAGTTTCTCTAGTCTGAGAAACTGAAAGTATAAATAAGGACTAAAACGTATAATAGATAATATGAAATAGGAAGAAAAGGGGCAAAGGGGAAGGGGAAGGGGAAGGGGTAGAGGAAAGGAAAGAAGGGAATGGAATTAATATGAGAAAATGAAAAAATGGAAAGAAAGTCTTTGTAAATAGGGAGGGATGGAGGGGTTGAAGGGAGGGCAGGGGAAGGGGGAAAAATAAGAACCAAGAGAGATTATGTAAAATTTCCAATGATGAATGTCATTATATTGTATACCTAAAATGTACCAATAAAATTAAAAACTTTTAGTTTTATTTGAAAAAAAAAAAAGAAAATGTGTAAAGACAGAAATTCTGAGGTATAAATTATAACAAAATAGCCAGCTTTTGAGGATTCTGTGTCAAGTCTATTCTAAGAGCTACACACAAGATTCTGACACTTAATTCTGTATCAATTCAATGAAGTAGGTATCATTCTCATTGCAAAGAGAGGAAACTGAGGAAAAGAACAAGACTAGTAGAAAGTTAAAGGAGATGATATGGCTATGAGATACCCTAACATTACTGAATACCTACCATGTGCCAGATATTATGCCTAGCACTTTGCACACATTACTTCATTGAGTCCTAATAACTACGCTGCAACATTTACACATTCATTAGTATCTCTAGCATTTCTCCGGTACATCAGCTTCTTAGGAATTCTTTTGTGGGGAAAAATATTGCAGTTCAATGGCCTGGACTCCAAAGGCAAAATTAAAATAATGCTCCACTTTATTTCTTAATGAAAATAAGCATCTGACTATATTTTACACCCATCAGGACGAGTTAAACCACACGTTGTCCAAAAAGCCAAGAATTCTTACTGTTAGGAGAATAATGCTTGGTGGTTTCATGGGATACTCTGGTGGTAGTACTATTCGTCCATGATAAACGCCTCCATCGAAATCAGAATCTGGGGGCCCTCTTACTGTGAAGTGCCATTCAAAAAGGTTATCCTAAATGAAAACAATAATTGACAAGGAATCAGTAACATTAAAAAGTGTGATCATTTTAATCAGTATGAATATTAGAAATATCAGGTGAGAAAAATCAAATATTTTATATTATTACTTAGTTTCTAATGCACAAAATGTCTTAAGAATTAAAAGGTATAAAGAAAAGCAGTTTAAGTTTTTGTTTTGTTTTGTTTTGTTTTTGGTACTGGGGATTGAACTCGGGTCCTTGAGCTTGCGAGGCAGGCGGTAGAACCACTGAGCTAAATCCCTGGCCCAGCAGTTTAAGTTTTATGTCTCGTAAGAGCTAAAATATTTTTAAGCAAATACATTAAAAACTGAATATTGTTATATATTCATAACTAAGATTACAGATTTAAATTGGAAGTGAATCCTTGAAAGGATACCAACTTGTGATAATTACCATATAATCAAATAGTTACTATAAATTTGAGTTATTTTAACAAATCTTTAAAAACTGTTCCTTATAACTTGTTTATAAACGGTCAGTGATATTAATACATTTGCTATTAATATCATCTTGGAGTTACCAAGTAATTTTCAATTTGTAAAATGCTGGCACATATATTATTACATTTTTATCCCTGCTATTACCATGAAAACCTGACCGAGCAAATTATATTACCATCCTTTTACAAATGAAAAGACTGAAGAAAGGCAAAGATGTTTGTGGAAAAACCCCAGAGGAGCTGCAAAGACTTCTCAAGGGACTGAGTCTTCTAAACTGTAAAGAGTTTGGGGTTCTTTCTACTTTTCCTGCCTCGCACTCAAGACCTAACACTAATTTGGTATCTGAGACTCACTTACAGACCAGAAATCTGCTTTATCTAAAATGTCTAATTCTGAAAGCTAATGAAATACAGAGAATAAAAGAGATCAATAGATTATATCAAACACATCTGTAATGGCTCTAAGCAATGAAAAAGCAGTTTTAAAGCACTTGTCTTAAATAGTAAAGTATAAAAATCCACATGAAGAACTAACCTCTAAAGGCTGTGCATGGTAATGATCTGTTGGATCTTTCAATTCTGCTGCTTCTTTCATTAAACGTTTAACAGCTAAAATAAAATTCATAAAATAGAAATATTAAAATATATTTTTCTGAGTGATTAGTGCCAACTTACAAGCCTAATGAAAAAGTTCAATGAAAACTGTAGCTCAACTGAACATATAGTAAAAGTTTAACTATGGGGTAACAATAATGAATGGAGGAAGAGAAGGAAATAGTAGCTTGGCATCAGAAGAATGGCATACTGTGAAATGTTATATATCAAATTAAATATATATGGAAGGTACTATTTTTATTTAATAAGTATTTATGTGTACTTCCTGTATGGTAGCATTTATCTATGTGGTTTACAAATACTGTGTTAACTCATTTAATTCTCAAAACAACGCAACTAGATTGCTACTATTTTTATCCCCACTTTCCAGATAAGGAAATTGAGTTATAGAAAGATTATTAAACTTGCTGAAGGTCACACAGCTAGGAGATGACAGCTGGGATTCCAACAGAGGCAGTTTAACTCTCCTTGTTAAATGCCTGTATTAAAAATGTGCCCCTTGGATCTCATGCTCAGGGAGAAGTAAACTGCCCATGTCCTCAACTCCTGGGGTCTTTCCACCCACCATCTAGCATTAACTTAATGCAGTTGTCCTTGGAGTTCACTGACTCTCCACAGCCTGAATTCAGAATGACTGTTCAGATTACTTAAAACCTCAAATACACTTATCCCATAACCTACTTTACCCCACCTACACCTATATTGTCTTCTCTCTTTATCCACACACTTGGCCCTTAAAAGTCCCTCTTTCATGCTTCCCTAATCAAATTCAACTCTAGCTGACCCACCACTACCTCCCTATTTGGTGTCTATACTCAAACAGCTAATCATTAGTGAAGGGGGGGTCCACAGTTGCTGGCACACTGATGCCATTACAGTCATCATCAACAAGTTCACCAAAACACAGTGCCACCTAATGCTCCTGTATTTCTCTGGTAAGCCACCAGCTCACACTCTCCACCTAGCATCCTAAGACTGAGTCACACCTATTTTCATCTCTCTTATCTTTCACCTCTTTCAGTTAAAAGCATGGCCTTTTATCTCTATGATAAGTAAATATCACCAGGAGAGCACTTGAAGCCTGCAATACTATCTGTATCTGCACCCTCTTTCCTTCCCTACTGTTCTCAAAGTTCAATCCTTTGATATGTGCTCTGGATCCCAATCCCTCTCACTTCAAGTTGTAGGTGTGAAGAAAATATCAGGATATTAGAGTTCATTGGCGAAGCCAGAGAGAAGGCTTCTAGAAACTTCCTGAAACCACTAGTTCAATATATGCTACAAGAGAGGCATTTGCCAAATGTTGGGAGGACCAAGTGGGCACTATATAACTATAGAAGAGACAGAAGAGAAAAAGGGTTGGGTACCAGTCTTTGAAAGGAAAACAAGTATTTAGCCAAGTGGATACAAACAGGTAGAGGGAATAACAAAACCAAACATGTAGAGGATAGTTTCAGATGTTATGGGGAGAGGTTAACAAAAAAGCAACTCTCACATAAATAAAATCAGAACAGTTTGGTATCACAATTTTTCCATAAAACTCCACTTAAATCAAGAGTTCATAAGATTTTTTAAAAGTGAAGTCAATATCCTATTTCATAATTATTAGTAATCTTTTCTACCTCCTACTCTGAACTAAGCTCCTATAGTCAGAGACTTTATTCACTTGATCATCAAATATTTATTGAGTTCCTACTAGGTGCTGGAGCAAAATATAGTTTTTGTTACCAAGGAGCTTATAGTTGAGAGGGGCTGTCAATATAAAGCAGCACGATGAATGCTATATTAGATACCCTTTCCCTGGGCTTTGTTCAACTAATTCTCTGAATACACTCCACCTTCTCTCTTCAGGCCTTCCTGGATAGTGTTTGCAAAGCTGCGCTGGCCCCCATCATCTAGATTGGCTCCCATTTTTATAATCTTTACATAACTTCCTCAGAAAGCTCTCCTCGACACCTTCTGTTACCCTCCTAAGAGCGACTAGAGATTCCCATCTGGGCAGGTAAAAATCTCTAAGGAATCCTGGGCAGGGGTGCAGACTAGTTATGCCATCCAAATTATTCTAATGCCAGTCAGGTTTGGAAACCACTGCCCTAGAGACAAGGTAGAGCCCCTTGCTATATGCCATCATTAACACTACATCTTTTAGAAAGTTTATCCCACTTGCAGTTATTGCTTAACATCTGCCTTTCCTGCTAAACCATGGTAAGGATGGTGTGCAAATCTACTTCACCGCGGTCTCCTCCAGGCTTAGCAGAGTAAGCACTCAAATATTAGTTGAACCAAATGTTAATGTCTTCTAACATACCTCTTTCCAAGAATCTGATTAAAGACAATGGTTTCAAACTTACTTGATAATAAGAAAAAATGCTTTATTCAAAGAAAAGCTTAAAGAGAAACCCAATGTGAAAAATAAATAACATCTATTTTGGCTGAAAATGCCAGTGTGGAAGGAGCTGCAGGCTATTTACTGCCATGCCTCTTTCCATATATTTCACTCCTAAGGGGCCCAAGGAGCAGGGACTGAAAGCCCCTGGTTTAAAGTCATATAGTTGGGTGTGTGTTGCATGCCTATAATCCCAGCATTTCAGAGGCTGAGACAGGAGGATCACAAGTTCAAGCCTGGACAGGGCAACTTAAAGAGATTCTGTCTCAAAAACAGATCATTCTTTTAAATTAATATTATTTGAGATATATAAAATTAAGGAAGCTCTGATGAAGTTACGTAGTTTGGCTGCTGTCAGCGTTCAAAAATGCCAAAGAGACTGTTATTTTGTTTGTTTTCTTTATTCCTTAACAGCTGGCTGGATACAAAAATGATTGAGCTGAAGAAGTCAGATTTTATGTCACCCTGTACCCTTACCACATTTTATCAACTCTTTCCTACTCAGCTCAGTTCAATACGAGAGAAGAAAATAAACACCCAACAGTTGTACCTGGATATTCTGAGACATGTATGAAAAGGTCAGAATAGTTAGAATACATTTGTTAGCCAGAAATGGTGATGCAAACCTGTAAGTCCAGCACCCTGGGAGGCTGAGGCAGGAGGATCACAAATTCAAGCCCAGCCTGGCAACTGAGCAACTTGGTGAGACCTTGGCTCAAAATGAAAAATAAAAATTTAATTATGTGCACCCATGTTCATAGCAGCACAGTTTGTAATAGCTAAAACTTGGAAACAGCCCAAATGCCCATCAACTGGAGACTGGATAAAGAAAATGTGGGTTTTTTTGGGCCGGGGATTTAGCTCAGTGGTTTCGCCGCCTGCTATGCAAGCGTAAGGACCTGAGTTCAAACCCCGGTACCAAAAAAAAAAGGAAAAGAAAATGTGGGGTTTTTTTATAAAATGGAGTACTACTCAGCCATAAAAAATGAGAAATTAGAGATATTTATAGCTAAATGGATGCATATTGAGGCCATGCTCTTAAGTGAAATAAATAGGACACACGTGTAAATACTAAATAGTTTCTCTAGTGTGAGAAACTGACAGTATAAATAAGGACTAAAAGGCATAATAGATAATGCGAAATAGGAAGAAAAGGGGCAAAGGGGAAGGGGAAGTGGGAGGGCTAGGGGAAAGGAAAGAAGGGAAGGGAATTAATATGAGAAAATGAAAAAATGGAAACAGTCTTTATAAATAGGGAGGGGTGGAGGGGTTGAAGGGAGGGCAGGGGAAGGGGGGAAAATAAGAATCAAGGCGATTATATAAAGGTGCAAATTTCCAATGATGAATGTCATTATATTGTATACCTAAAATGTACCAATAAAATTAAATTTTAAAAGAAAAAGAAAAATATAAAAGACCTAGGGATGCAAAGGCCTGGGTTCAATCCTCAGTACTGACAGAAAAAAAAAAACACCAAAACATTTGTACCAGTCCTATAAAGGAACAATCACTGGCTCAACAACTGGACATGTTGATTTTATTAGTTCTTACATCACACTACACAGGCACACATCATGTGAGCAATGGAGCCAGACAGCCAAACTGAAGGTGAGATTAGGGTTTTCACAAACTTTTTTTCAGGAATAACATATATTATGATTGCTTGAGTGAAAAAGAACAGGGATTCTGGATTTAGAGCTATATTAAAATTCTGGCCCTGACTTGGAGAGGGGAGGAGAAAGGAGAGGTTGAGAATACAGTCTTCTCAGTGATTCTTCCTGGTTCTAAATCAAGCCTAAGCACATGTAGTTGCCCTAAGGCAGGATTCCTTTGGCTCCTGAGGAGAAATAGCCAAGGTTCAGAGTGCTGCCTTGCAACTAGAGCTAAAGCACAGTCTGCTTCTCCTGATACCCCATATCTCTTGCTTCCACATGGCTAGAGGAAAGGTTTTTGCTCTAGCTCTTGTCCTCTCTTTGCAAAATGATTCTAGCTTGCAGGGCTGCTCCTGCATGCCTGCTCTTACTCTTCCTTCTCTAGGAGGCCCATGTGGTCATTCTGATGGAAGTTCTCAGCTGCCAAGCATCAGCACTCTTCACATGTCCATGCTGGCTCAACAAGCTTACACTGAGGTTTGGAGCCAATGTCTGGCTGGAGTACAGGGATCTTTTACAGGTTACTGTCTCCCAAACATCAATTTCTCTTGGAACGCAGCTTCCCAAAGCACAAGAAATACAAGAGGCAGGTATACCGAGGATGTGAACCCAACGTGATGCTCCCAACTGCCTTTTCCTGCCTCTGCACTTAAGCAAATGTTTAAGGACTGATGTTTCTGTCATGAAGACCCTGCAAATGTATCCATTCAACAAACATTTCAAGAGTGTGAGTGTTGGAGGCAGAGAATGACCAAATTCATCTTTCTGTTCCCAATAAGCTCATTACAACACAATGTGGCAATATTGACCGTATGTACAAGAATAGGGACTACGTTAGTCTGCCTAGGGGGGCTGGGCAAGGTTGAACCTTAAAGAAGCTTGAAAAATTAATAGGAATTGCAGGTGGATTAAGTGGAAGGCATTCCAAGCAGAGGTTCCAATAGAAACCAGGGTATATAATAACGGAGAAAGGCAGAGTGGTTCCAGTAAAATGGATAGACAGTGAAAATGCAAAAAGAGTGGTGAGCAATGAGGCTGGGAGGTCATATCTTGAGCAGTCCTGTAGGCCAAACTAAGTAGTCTACCTAGAACTTTATCCACAGCTATAAGAAAATTACTTAAAATTTTTCAATTTGGGGAGTGATCTAGTCAGTTTTTGTTTTGCTTTAATTGATCTGATGACAACAGTGACTGATTATGGGTATCTACATGTGCGTGTGTGTGTGTGCACACACACGCACATGTGTGTGTTTTATGTGTTTCAGGGTAGGGGTAGAGCAAAGGAGTTGGCCAAGAAATCAAAGATGACTCCAGGGCTGGAGGTGTAGCTCAGTGGTAGAGCATTTTTGAAGCCCTGGGTTCAATCTCCAGTACTTGAAAAAAAAAGAAGGCTCAGCTAGGCACCTAAGTGCTGTCAATCACCAGTATAAGGAATATCAGTGTGAGGTGCAAGATTGAGAGAGGTGAAAAAAAAACTGATGAGTTTGGATTTTAGAACTTACAGAGACTTTTTTCAATCTATGGAAAATCTGGCGTGCCTGCCTCAAAAGTGAAAGGTCCTGAGTTTGATCCCCGGTACCAAAAAAAAAAAAAAAAAAATTGGGGGAGTTTTTGGTTGTTGTTGTCGTCTTGTTTTGTTTTGTTTTTTGAGACAAGGTCTTGCTACTTAGTTCAGTCTGGCCTTGAACCTGCAGCAATCCTACTACCTCAGCCTCCAGAGTGCTGGGATTAGAGGTGTGCACCATCATGTCTGGCAACAACAACAAAAAAATTTTTAAAAATTCTTCTTAAAACAGCAATATCACCTCTAGGAAATGAAACCAAAAAGATGATGCAATTTTTAAAACAGCTACAAGGATGTCAACCAAAGCTCAACCTGCTGATAGGTCACATACTTTGGAAATATACAAAATTCTGGAAAACTTTTAAAGATTATCATCTCAGCCAGGCTAGCCTATCAAAACTAAGCAATTTCCTCTCACTACAACCTCTTAGAACCCGTAACTTCTCCACCCCAAATTTCACTCCTATTCACATTGCATTATTCTCTGGACAATTCACCGAGTATCTCTGCTTATTAGGAATCATGTGACTGAGCACTCACCATACAATTTTACCACAGTTCTACTTAAATCTACCACAATCTAAATAATTCAATCATTCTATGATCAAATCTTGATAATTTAAGCTTTTCTGCCTCTCTGAATTTTTCTTCTTCCTGGGGTTCTTCAAGTGACACACTGGGAGGATAATTTGTGAACCAATGAAATTGCACTGTGTAAATGTTCTTGCAGAGGCCACAGCCTTCACTAGATTTTTAAAGGGACCTATAATCCCCAAAATACTTGGTTGATTCTACACAATTGGTCAATTAAGGGGTTTTTTGTTGTTACTGTTGTTCTGACAACACTCAGGCTAACAAAGCTCTGTTCAATTAATATTCTGAGACTTCTCTGGAGTTTTTGCAGATTCTGAAATAGTTCTTAAAAATCAAAGAGTCACAACATCAGTGCTTCTTAGAAGGATACTAATCTTGATTCCTACTCAGAAGCATTTATGGAAAGGAAATATAAGCAGCGGTAAGAGCTGATTAAACAATCACTAATATCCCATGATGTATCATTTAGAGCTAAACTAGAGTTTCTTCCTCTTGACAAATTTATCAAAGTACACATCAGAATAAATATCTATACTAAACATGTGAATCTTATTTGTTAAAAGGAAATTGAAAGAAAAACAAATGAATAAAAAAATAAATGTACTATCTAGTGATTCATTTCAAGCCTGTCTTAGCCTTAGAGAGCTGGTACTTTTATTGCATTTTTAATGCACCAAAAAGTAACTGGAGGCTTGATTGTCTGTGCTGCTTCTGAATAGAACAGGGGCATTAAACGAAGTTTTAAAAAACTCTATAACTGAATTCAGATATATATCATACTAGCTTGCGACAAAAATCATGGTTAGGTCTCAAGTACATGGCTCAATTAGATTTCCAGCTTCTTGGTTAAATGGCTTAGTTACAGAACACTTTCTTTGTCTGTAATTCTACTCGCCCAAACTCTGCAAAAAGAATACATTTAAGCGACCAAATCCTCAAATAGGACTGCATTAGCTAATAAAATCCGGTGGCAGAGATGCAGGGAGCTCGCGTCAGTATGGAGAATGCAGGCACAGCAAAGGCTGCTGAGAATCACGCACGGACATTACCCTTCCCCCTGCTCTTAGGCAAGGGTCTTTGACCCGGCTCTCGGGGCGAAAACGAGGAAAGGGAGTAGCTCGGCTGGCAGCGATGCCGCGCCGCGCCCCGCCCGGGCCGCCCTGCGGCCTGCACCTCACTGGCAGGCGGCGGTCTCGCGTAAGGAGCGAACACCGGGACGCAACCGCGAGGGGTGGCGGACGCGAGGAACCGTGGCGCCCGCCCGGAGTCCACGGCTGCCCGCCCCCGCCACCGCCACCGCCACCCACCGTCCCTGCCCAGCTCGCCGCGCGGCCCAGCTTACCCGGGCTCTTCAGGTTGTAGCGGGTCTCCATGGCAGGGCACTGGACCGGCTCCGGGCTCCGGGCCGCGGCTCGGGCCGACTGGGCCTTCTCCAGGACCGCGGGCGGGAGGCGGGGTGCGGGCGGGGCGCCACCTCCTCAGGGCTCCCCGCCTCCCTGAGGGCCCGGCGGGCGCCGGCGCAGGCGGGCGTTGCGCAACTGGGCGCCAAGGCTGCAAGTCACGGTCTCTCTGGCCACAGACCCAGCCACGCTGCAGTCGCTCGGCTTGCGTCACCGCCCTTGTCCGGGTTTGTGAAGTTGTCCTGACGTGGCAGCCGCGTCGTGGCGGCCGGTCGCTTCGCGAGGCCCTCCCGGCGCCCGCCAGCCTGGGCTGCGCCCTAAAGGCCGCGGTCAGCCGGCACACCCGGGTCCGGCCGAGGGGCGAACGGCAGGTTGTGGCAGCTGCTTGGGGTGGGAGCGCCGGACGGACTGTGTTAAGGGAAACTAATGATTAGGGAACGGGTAAGGTTATCAGGTGCAAGACATCGTTTTCGGCAATGCAGGAAAGTAAACCTGTTTTTAAAAAAGCTAAAGGAATTACTGTAGATTGAATTCAAGCGAAGGCATACGAACATGAAAGGTTAACCTCGAAAGACACGCTTCAGCTTCTTGGTCCCCAGAGTGGGACGGAGAGGACTGTGGGTTCTTGAAGGCTTAGGAGTGAGGACCTCAGGACAGAGGAAAAAAAAGGGGGGGGGCGGTTAGAAGGGGAAGGAAGCGTTTCTGTGTGGGACGAAGAGGTTTAAGCAAGTTGGGCAAGTTTTTGTTATATATAGAATAATCCTAGATTTGATCTGTTATAATGTCAGAATTAGCAATCTAAATCTATAAGTGAATGTACCAGCCAGCAGCCTTTTTTAAAGAGTGAAACTGAGAAAGAAATGAAGGATAGCTGAAATGAGATATACCCCCCACCAGCACCACCCAGAATTCAACCCTGGGCTTTGCACTGAGTTACATCACCAGACTTTTGTTTTTTTTGACAGGGTCTCCCTCTGTAGTCAGGCTGGCCTCTAACTTGCAGGGATCCTCCTATCACAGCCTCCCTAGTGCTGGGATTTCAGGCCTTCCCCTCTTTGCCTAGCTCCCACCTCTTTTTTTAAATTTTAAATTTTGAGATAAGAGTCTCACCAAGTCGCTAAATTGCCCAGCCGGGCTTTGAATTTGTGATCCTTCTTACTTAGCCTCCCAGAGTGAGATGGTGTCTTTTAAACCATTCCCTGGTGATAATTTCTGAATAGTAATCTAGTCAACATATACAAAACCAAAACAAATTCCAAAGTACTGCTTCATTCCCTAATTTATTCTTTGTGTTCAGTCTTCAAATTGTCTAAAACTTGACATCTTCTCCTGTATGGCTCTGTAAAAGGCCCTGGCTGGTGCAGTGAGCCCTATGTTAGTCAGACTTGCCAAATAGGTAGTTGGGTAGTTTTCCTCTGGGACTTTCCTTTTCTTCCTCTCAGCAGAGACAAAGAATATTTTTCTTTTCATTCATTTTGGAAGCCACCATTACATAATTTGGCCTTTTGGGGCTCTTCTCCCTACCAGACTGGTTCTGTAGGAATTAAGGTCTCTCCTTCCATAGCTAAAGAACAACAACAAATCAGTTCTGACAGTTTACCGGCATATGTCAAAGCTTAATTATAGTCTTGCTATACAAGCAAAGCCATTCCAAATTTTCTCTAGGCAGAGACATTTACAGAGAAAGGAACATTTAGATGCAAATAGAAGAGTAATTTTATTTAAAGGTTATTAGATTCTTGACTGGCAGCTGGGCAAGAAGGAGCTAGTAGTTTCCCCCAAAATTTAATTTTACCTGAAAATTGTTTATATTTTATCAAGTACATTTATTTCTTCCCAGAAGAAAGTTGTAATTTACATCAGGAAAAGGATTCTATTACAGATCAAATTTGGGTATAAGGCCCTGGGTTCAATTCCCACAGTGCCAAAAAGAAAAGCTTTGACATTACAGCTCTGGATATTAGTAATGGGGAAAAAGAAACTTGCTTAGGAATGTGCTTTTTCTCTATTTGCACGGATTGCATGTGGGTTTTTTCCCCCCTTAAAGGTGCTTTTAAAATTAATAACAAAACTTATGGTACTTCTCTTTACATCTTAGTTCTGATGAACTAATGAGTTTGGTAAAAGTGATTTCATTTTCTAAGTTTAGCTCTAAAGGATACACCTGCAACTAAGATAAAAACTGCCATTTGGGGGTGAGGGGACAGGCACCTCAGGGTGTGTTAAAAGACAGCTGGAGCACTACAGTATCTTTACACTCCTTCCCTCCGAGTCTTCCTCCGCTCTGCCCCTTTTCCACTGGGCATATGCCTTTTCTCTTGTGTCCCATACCCCATCACTTCAATTTGTTATTCTCTGAACCCTTTTAGCCACTTTCCAATTGATGAAACTTGATCATCCACATACTAACTTGGATAGCTTACAATTCTGGGCAGTTTCAGTTTCTGCTCACTAGGAAAATGCAAAATGACAAAAAATTACTGAGTTCAGTACTTTAAATAAATTAATATTTTATTCACTATAGCATCCACAAACTTTAAAAAAAAAGTTTGTAGATATGTGAAAATTCTTCACTTGACAAAGGTCAGCATTTACAACTTTTTACAGTAATTCTGCAGCCACAGAGCATGGGCAGTATTATTAATGTCTTTAGAACAGTCAAAGCAAAATCCGATTTCCAATTATAGGCAAACTTGAAGGATGGAACCAAGTCATCAACTTCTGAAAATCAGCCCTGGACTTCCCTACAATTTATTCTTTTAGCACTAAACCAAAAGGTATGGGTATACTACAATCTCTCTGCTTATAGCATTCTGTGAGAAAATATGGAGGCCAATTTAGCTTCCTCAGGGACTTGAAGTTGGGTTTAGGTGCATTAAATTCTTTTTTCTTTTTTTTTTTTTTGGTATGGGGGATTGAACTCAGGACCTTGTGCTTTTGAGGCAGGCGGTGGAACCACTGAGCTAAATCCCTGATCCTTGGTTCTTATTTTTCCCCCTTCCCCTGCCCTCCCTTCAACCTCTCCATCCCTCCCTATTTACAAAGACTTTGTTTCCATTTTTTCATTTTCTCATATTAATTCCATTCCCTTCTTTCCTTTCCTCTACCCCTCCCACTTCCCCTTTGCCCCTTTTCTTCCTATTTCACATTATCTATTATTATACTTTTTAGTCCTTATTTACACTTTCAGTTTCTCACACTAGAGAAACTATTTGGTATTTACATGTGTGTCCTGTTTATTTCACTTAAGAGTATGGCCTCAATGTGCATCCATTTAGCTATAAATATCTCTAATTTCTCATTTTTTATGGCTGAGTAGTACTCCATTTTATAAAAAAAACATTTTCTTTATCCAGTCTCCAGTTGATGGGCATTTGGGCTGTTTCCAAGTTTTAGCTATTACAAACTGTGCTGCTATAAACATGGGTGAACATATATCACTGTGATATGATTCTTTTAATTCTTTGGGGAAGATACCCAGGGGAATAGCTGGGTCATATGGGACTTCCAGGCCTAGTTCTTTGAGGTATCTCCATACTGATTTCCACAGTGGTTGCACCAGTCTACACTCCCACCAGCAGTGGAGCAGGGTTCCTCTTTCCCCACAGCCCCACCAGCATTTGTTATTGATTGACAGCTCACAATGTGGGAAAAAATTTTCACCTGCTGTTCCTCAGACAAAGGTCTGCTATCTAGAATCTATAAAGAACTTTAAAAAAATCAGACCTCCCAAATTTAAAGACCCAATCCAAAAATGAGCATCTGAAATGAAGAGACATTTCTCAGACAAAGAAGTAGAAATAGCAAATAAACATATGAAAAAATGTTCAACATCACTAGTCATTGAAGAGATGCAAATGAAAACAATGCTGAGATTCCACCTCACCCCAGAAAGAATGGCTGCTATCATGAAATCAACCATGCACTTAATTCTTAAACAGTAATATATACTATGTATGCCAGAATAGGAAGCAAAATTGTTCCACAACTATAATTTCTCAGAAAAGTTGCTTTATATTTTTATTTCTGCTCTGTCATTTTTGAACAAAGAACTCTTCAGGGAGATAAGATATCTTGAGAGTCTGAAACAATGGTACTTTCCTGTTATAAAAGTCATCCAACAAAATCAGGGGGCAAAAAAGGCAAAGACATGTTTATTATTCCTGAGGGTATGAGATTGGTGAACATATAGTGGAGATCATTATTAGTAGGTTTTCAGGCAATCATTAATTAAATAAAAAAGAACTTATTTGTGGAGATCAAAAATAGGTAGGAAAATAAAAACTGTCCTGAGTTGAGGATATAGCTAAGTAGGTAGCATTCAATTGAACCTAGCAGGTACAAGGCCCTAGGTTCAACTTCCAGCATTACAAAAATAAAACAAGCAAACAAAAACTCTTAACCTTTAACAAATGGGAAAAAAACCCAAAAAAACCACAAAGGGCTGGGGATTTAGCTTAGTGGTTCCACCGCCTGCCTTGCAACCGCAAGGACCCGAGTTCGATCCTGGGTACCAAAAAAAAAAAAAAAAACCTTTAACAAATGGTTCTAGAAGTTCGATAAAATCTGCACTGACAGCAACCTACCTAAATTTAAATCATGGTCTATTTTAAATAACTAGGAGGGAACTGTTAGATCACTCAAAATGTCCCAGTGATGAATGATAAAGAGTGAGCTATATAGAAGATGCATGTAAAGAATTTGAGTATAATTATTTGAGGAAAAAGCAATTTGAACAGTTTTTCTAAATTAACACCATTTTGTATAATTCTTGATATTGGGAATGACTAAATATCTAAGTTAAATTATTTAGGTGGGTTTTAAGACCATCTAATTTACATTTATAAACATTTCCATTTAAATTGTAAGTTGAACAATGTCAGTTTTCAAAGCTCCATAATCAAGTTGGAAAAAAACACTGGATATTCAAGAAAGCTCCCCTAGGTGATTCCACCCTCTCTACCAGTTCCCCTCCCTATCCCTTTTAACACCTATATGGAAAACAATCTCTCAAATTGTAAGAATTGCCTAGGGTGCTTACCTAAGACACACAGAGAACCCTTCCATAGAGATTCTGAGTCAAGACTAGGGTAGGGAATCTGCCTGAACACCCTAGATGATTTTCCCCCAGTAGTACTCGGGATTGAACACAGAGCCTCAGGCAATCTAGGCTAGTACTCTACCCTTGAGCTACTTTCTCAGTCCTTTTGATTGAGATTTTTTGATTTGAGATTTTGAGTCTTGCTAAGCTTCCCATGGTGGCCTTGAACTTGTGATTCTCCTCCTGCTTAACCTCTGAGTTGCTAGGATTAAGGTGTGCTCCACCACACCCAGCCTAGAGGATTCTTAAGGCCAGGTAACTTTGGGAAATACTGGCCTAGAGTATTAATTGAAACAATATGCAAATTGGTGGCACTATTTCTTGCACATTATGAGTTTCTTCCTCTCCCACTGAGCTGGAAAGATGTACAGGGCTAGTCTCTGCAGGCCAGCCCCTTTAGTGCACTGCTTTGGAGGCAGGGTGAGCAAAAGCCTAATGACCACGGCTACCTCATAACGTGTATTCAAATATTCTGGTCTAAGTCCAGAATTAGTTACAGGTTAATGACTACCTAGTGGAGGAAGGCTGAGTATTAGAGGACTTAGCTCTCTGCAAGGGCAAAAAGACAAAATTAGGTGGCAGCCTGGGGGACACAGGCAGTAATGCAAGCAGGGGGCAAATAGAAGCAGCCTGTAGGAATGGAATTCTCCATGGTGGTGGTGAGGGTTAAGTTAGCATGGGACAGTCTAAAGTTGCTCTACTGTAGTTGAACATTGATTGTCACAGGAGTGGTCCCATTCAGAAGACTGTACTTAGTCTTATGACTCTCATTTTTGGGAGATTAGAATAACCCCACTTGTCCCAGGATCTAATTACTAAAGAGTGATGGTCAAGGGTCTTAGGCACTGGACACCAGTTAAAGCCCTCCTCTACTCTCAGTAATAGCTTGGTTGTTGGGAGTATGGAACCAGCACAAACAGGAAAACTCATGGGTTCTTTTTTTATTTTTGGTACTGAGGATTGAACTCGGGTCCTTGTGCTTGCGCAGCAGCCAGCAAAACCACAGAGCTAAATCCCCGGCCCATCATGAGTTCTTAATACTGGAGGAGATGATCTCACCTGACGTATTAACAAAGGTATGAGATCTTGAATCACTAAACTCCAAGTAAAGTCAGTTCTATCACAGTCAGTGATCCTGTTAGGACTGAAGCCCCCTGAACCTCTCACCCTCAATACAACCCAGTATGCAAAAAATATCCACAGGTGGACAGGAAAAGTAAAACTGCTAAAGTAAAAACAGAGCAGAAAACCCTGATCAAATAAAAGAAAAATTCAAGAACCTACTCAGAACTTCCTGTATGTTAAGCCCTTAAATGAACAAAGGGAAAACAAAAATATCTTATTCAGGAAAGAAAATCCTCAGGTGTACCTGATCTAGCCAGTGGGGTTCACTCTAGCATTGATTTACCCACCGCAGTTTGTGACTTATTAGTGGACTGTGAGATTTTTAAAAAGGAAACAAAAGAAAAAAAATGCCAGAACGCATGGCATTAGATAGGGTATTTCACGTCATTTTTTGCTTTGTTTTGTAATTACGAGTATGATAATTTGCAATGCAAATTGTATTTATTATGGCTCACAACAGTTTTAAATGGATTTCATAAAGGGTCAACTCCTATAGTCTATCCCTGGGCAGCTTTATCATTGCTTAAGGTGTAAGTACACATGGATAGTCTGCTTTTAAGATAGTTTATTTTTTAAATATTGAATATGAGAACCAGACTCCATCTCTGCTTCAACTGCTAAGTCACTTACTGAAGCAAAAGTGCAATATTCTACCAAGAAAAGCTATTAACTGGTGTTTACTAGGCTAGTTTTAAATATTTTTTAAAATTATTTTTTTCCTTCTTCTTCCACCCCCGCCTCCCTCACCCTTCCTCCTCTTTCCTCTTTTGTAATCATGGAATTGAATTGTTCCTTGGGAGAATACCATGATACAATTTGTACTATCTTTAAAACTATGATAGAGACTACTAAAATCTCTATTTTTACTTTACTGTGACTATTATGGAAAACTGCAAAAATAATGATGCTGCAACTGAAAGAGGATCACTACCTGAACTTAACTATCATTTATGATAAAAGTAGTCCTTTTATCAGATGCTGTGGTGCATGCCTGTAATCCCAGCTACTCAAGAGGCTGAGGCAGGAGGATTATGAGTTCAAGCCCAGCCTGGGCAATTTAGTGAGACCCTGTCTCAAAACTTTAAAAGGCAAGAGATGTAGTTCAGTGGAAGAGCACTTTCCTAGTATGTGTGAGGCCCTGGATTCGATTGCCAGCACCAGAGGAGAAAACAAAAGTAAGCCTTTTAAGGACCCCTTTAAATCCGGCATTTTAAAATATCACTCAGACATCCCAACTTCTATGTGATCTAAAAGGGCTCTGAATTACCCTCTGTTCTGCCACCAGATCCTTCTCATCTCTTCCTCAGGTCAACATATTAAGACCAAAAGCCACCTACCATTTTAGGCAACACTCAGTTCCCTGGTATAAACAGATTAAAAAGAGTAGAACCAGTAAATAGACTTTTCATTAAAATGGTTGTGGTTTCCCGTGTGCATTAAGTTAGGAAAGTATGGACATTAAAAAAACTTGAGGCCCAGGGATTTAGCTCACTGGTTCCACTGCCTGCCTTGCAAGTGCAAGGACCCCAGTGATCCCCGGTACCCCACCACCACCAAAAAAAACCTTGAAACTTCATACTGTTCAATTGGACATAGTGGTGCAGGTCTCTAATCCGGACTTGGGAGGCTGAACAGGAGGATCTTGATTTTGAAGCCAGCCTGAGCTACACAGCAAGGGCCTTTCTCAAATAAAAGCGAAAAGTTCATACTTTTAACATAAGTCATCTCTTAACTATAAGGAAAGGCAACATTTTCTTTTATAGCCTGTTTCTTATAGTATAGTCTTACATGAAATATTAATGTAATTATTGATCTATTGGTTAAACAACTCAGCTTCTCAGATGCTAGTTGCTACTCATAGACTACTGGAGAATAGTAAAGTTTTATACAATTACAGTTCTAAAAACTAACACCTATAAAAATCTAACTAAGATTAGTTTCTTTTCTATTTTTTTTTTAGGTATTAAAATCTTTTTCATCTCTACTATCTGCCTGTTAGCCATTTTACCAGCACAGTCCTGGGCCTGTAGTAGACACCCTATAAATATTTGTTGGATGAAAGAAAACTGTAATATCCCTCAGAAAATGATTAGCAAAGGAAGGACTAAAACTCCTGTCCTTCCCTCCACCTCACACCATGTGGACAGCATGTCCAGCTTTGCTGAGGCTGAATGAGCCAGGGCTGGTAAGAACCAGGGAGGTGGGGTCTTATAGATCTTGAAGGAGTTTGGACTGATGTCTGAAAGGAAGAGAGAGCAACTGGAGGATGTTAAGCAAGGGAGTCTAAAAGAATTATCATTTAGAAAGGTCACTTTGGGTCTTGGGGAGAGAATGTAACTGATGGTTAGATGAAGTAAACACTGGTGAGAAAGCTATTGTGACAATTAAGAGGACATGGCAGGCTAAGCCAAGATAGTGGCAGCGGAAATGGAGAGAAGAAAAACAATTCAACAGACATTGTAAGGTTGAGCTGAAAGAACTGGTGACTATAGGAAGTGTGGAGGAAGGAAGAGTCAAGAATGAAACCCAAGTGTCAGGCAGGGACATTAGGAAGGAAACCTACAATATTATAACAGCAAGAGGGAAGCCAATTTTTGATATAAAATTTGAAGGTCTTCTTATAGATGATCCCAGCAAAGGTATGCAAGTGGTAATTTTTATGTTGGTGTGAGCTTAAGAAAGGATTAGGATTGAAATGAACCTTTTTGAATTTTAATCCAAATCAATGTTTATTTTTCTATAAGTGAGTGTCATACACACTGAAAACTCAAGTAAAAGGTTGAATGCTTCTAAGATCAAGTTTATTCTTTCTCAGAGCTTGACACACTATTGTCTATTAGAAAACCAAATGGCTATAAAAGGTATTTAAATTTCTTTTTGGTATTTAAACACTGTCATCTGAGGCATTAGTTACTTAATGGATTAAGAAAAATGCATCTTTGTTGAATTTTTTCTCTAAGGGAAGCCTTCTATTTCTATTAGTTTTATAAATATGCCAGAGCAAAAAGAATAGTTATTTTTAAAATACCTTAGTATTTAAGCTTATGCAGCCCTAAATCCAAGTGGCCCTTTTCATATTTATGAAAGGAAAGCATTTAAGACATTCAGTGAAGCTACTTTATTGCTGTAGTTGAGTGGACTACCAGGTCAGATTCCTGGCCTTGCATCTTACTAGCTGCACGATCTTCACCAATTTAATTCTCTGGTCTTGGCTGCCTCATCTGAAAAACAGTGATAGTACTTACCTCTTGGATTCATGAGGATTGTTATGTAAAAGCTCCTATCTATTATTGTTGAATAATTCTGTTAAAGATGTTTTCTTCTTCTTAAACTTAACATCATCACTGATTAAAAATCTTGGAAATAATTCTTTCCAAGATCAGGTTTTCCAATCAAAAGCAGGGTTTCATAGTTAAGATATAACACCTAATGCTAGCCTTCTCTGAGAACTCCCAGGGGATCTGTAAAGGTCACCTACAGAATAGAATTTTACTAATAAGCAAAGTAATGGATGACAAAGTAGATTTCCAGATGACTAAGGGATTAGGATCAGAGCAACAGGAATCAATATCTCAAGTTTATTGAAATAACAGTCCTAACCACCAAGTCCCTCCCATAAAAAAAATCTGGAGAGAAAAGAGGATTTATAGGGGCTTAGAGTATAGCTCAGTTGGACAGTACTTACCTAGCATGTGTGAGGCCTTGTGTTTGATAAGTTCAGTTTAAACAGAACAATTTATCCTTATTTCTCTAAAATAAGAGGTGGTTACCAAGACAAATTTTACTAAATAGCCAGGTGTGGTGGCATGGATCTGTAGTCCTAGTTAATCTGGAGGCTGAGGCAGGAAAATCACTTGAACCCAGGAGTTTCAAGACCAGCCTGGGCAACAGAACAAGACCACTGCCTCAAAAAAAATTATCTTTAACTAAAGGGACCTAGCAAAGTCTCTGAAACAGTAATAAAAAGTGTATGGTAAACAACTTCTCAAATGTGAAAGGCCATACTTCCTTTTAACCAAACAGACCATTCAGCTCCAGAAAGTTGAATCATGAATATGCTGGAAATAAAACGAGAGCCTTACCAAGCCATGAATATATGATGCATGCTTTTAAGTTGGCAGTTAACATTCTTGGAAGCAACAATTTAACAACACATATAAATGATGTACTGCTTAAAGTATAACACAGTACACTTGATTACAAATTACATCCAGTCTATAAAAATTGAATACATACTGTATTTTAATAATCACAACAGATCAGCTGTTTTTCTGGAGTATGTTTCAAACAGAATTGGCATATAACCCACACATAACAGTATTGCTGTGATTTTTAGCTATTTTATTTAAGGGTCCAAAATATATTGGGTTCACAAAATAACACTATTTGTGAATGTTCACCAGTTTTTTATTTATATTCCTTCAAAAACACTCCATACTGGTCATTCATGCTAATCTACATCACTGAAAATAACCAAAGATGATAATTTACAGTTTCACCTCTATATAGAAATTCTAATTGACTCAAAAGGCAAAGGCCTCCCCTGCTCTAGAAACCTTCAGGTCAAATTCTCAACCTTTAAAACTGAGCAAAAATGTCCAGTGCAGTCACTATAGCCATGTGTTTGGTCTTTCTCTTTATAGCCATGTTTAAGCATGAAATGTGACCATACAGATTGCCCAACGCTAACTCCAATAGCAATGATAAAATGCAAAAGGACTCAAAGAGGTGCAGAGATTCCAGTAGCACAGACTTGAAAAACTGAATGCTTAGATATAATTCCCATATCTTTCTTTAATTAAGAGGTCATTGTCATACAAGCTATCAGGCAGTAATCTATATTAGCATGTGATTCATCAAAGAGTACACTTACTACCACAAATTTGGGTCCTATATCTAGGATTATTTTTGCCTTTCCCCCAAAGAATCACTTGCTCTTGAAGTAACAGGCTTTTTAAGGCACATTTTAACAAAAACCCATCATATACCCAGCTTAAAAATGGAAGCTCCACTTGCTTATAATAATATATATACTAGGAAAAGTGTGATTTACCAAATAGGCAAGTGTCTCTATCTTGAGGATAAAGTTGTATTAGAAACTTGACTCTTTATTTGCTTAGAAAGAAAAACATTCCATAAAAAATATTCAAGAATTAGATCTGTAATAACCCATATGACCAGGCCTGTTGGCAACAGTTGAACAGGATATAGCTCCAGAAGTTAGGGAGAAGACTTCCCTGGAACCCTAGGTTTCTTACCCATCCAGGTTTCTGGGTGGAAAATGTGAGAAGGGAATTAGGGTGCCTTAGTGATTTTTAGAAATCTCCTTTCAAAATGCACAGACCCTTGGTAGGCTCAAACCTTAAATCCTAGTGAACTACCATCTTCAATTGTAGTTATCATCTTTAAAGCAATAGGATTTGGGAATAGGGAGTAGAGAAAGGATGGAAAGAAGCCACTGGTATGAGTGGGAGAGTTTCAAGGACAAGTTGTTTTAGGGATTTTGCACATTTGGTTAGGACTAACTTTCTTGTCTCAAGCAGGCTCTGCTTTTTTTTAAAAAATTTTTTTTCTAATGCCCCACAAGCATGCCAGAGTACTAACCTTTGAGAATTATCTACTTGGAATGGTTTGGCATAGGAGTAGAGTTAGGATTCAATTTTCTGCTATTCTAAGGTAAACTTAAGTGAAGGAACTTCTTGGAAACAATTGGAAAGCTGTAATTCCTGGTCTGGCTATCCTTTCTCACTATTGCTAGGGTTTTCAGGATGGCTCCTCAGCCTTGCAGAGCAAGCTGGGTGGCAAGCTGAGCTCAGTATACTGTGAAAACAGGTTGAGTACACGAGGCACATTATCACAGATGAAAAAGTGATTCAGGTGACAAAGACAGCCAACAAGATTAAGTTCCATGGTGGAGATTTGCTGTATTAACTGTGGCCAGGGAGCAATAAAAAACTGGTCTTAAATAAGATTTTAAAGGTAATACAACAGGTCCCTGCACAGGGACCAAACATACAGAATTGTACCTATGTATTTTAGGCTGCAGTTGCCATTCTCCTACATTTTATAAATCTTTAGCCTCTGATGTTACTTTAGTCCCAAGCAGCAGGTACAGAGGAGCCTCCAGAAACAGGCCTCAGTGACATTCTTATTTTTCCCCAGTGATTGGCACCATTTTGGAAATCTGGTCCGAAAGGTTCTAAAGAATAATGCAGTAAAAAGAAATCACCTGTCTGTATAAAGTGATTTATAGAGATGTGTACTGAGGAAAAAATGTTGATTTAGGAAGTACAGCCGTGGTAATAGAAATTTTTAGGTAAGTTTGGTGCTGAAATTATTCTATAAAACTGTTTACACCTGTTATAAATAGGGGACAGTTCTTATTGCTCCTGGAGCTTGCAGACCAAATCTGTTCCAGCTCCACTGAAAAATGATTTCTCTCAATAACTGGTAGCAAAGATTCCCAAATTTACAAAAAGTCATTACCAATGCATCATTTTGATTAATTTCTGATTGACATAGGATATGAGCTACAGTATGCATGTCCTTGACACCAAGTACAGAAAAGAGTTTAGAAATGTCATCTTATCAAAGTTCAGTTCAATGAGAAAAAAACATGAAAAAGTGCAAAATATATATACTTCCTAGCAGTTCTCACACAGGATTTTTCTAACTACTGACCACAAAAGTTTACATTTGTGTAATGAAAGTACAGTGGATTTTACTTCATTGTTAATATACAAGTTTTTGCTTCAAAGTGCTTACTTTATTTTAAAAAAGAGAAGATCAAGAGGGTTACAGGAATTTTTTTTAAACAACAAATCCATGTCATATGTTCTAGTCTCCTCCTTCCCCTTTCTTTAGTGCAACATGGTGCAGCAGCCTCATCAAAAAGGTCCGATTTCAAAGATGTTCCTGAAACCTCACCTACAGCAGCACTCGAGGGGTCCCATTAGGGGTAGCTCCTTTTTTTTTCTGTAGCCGATTCTGAACCTTTCGAGATTTCACCACTTTCATTCTCACTTCAAAAACTTCATGGATGGCCTTCCGGAAGCAATGAAAATTATAGTCAATAAGCCCTGAAGAAGAGAACAAAAATATTTATAAATGTCTCAAGAATGCCCATCTTTTCGCGTCAACAGTTTCGGACAAACCAGTAGGAGGCGGTAGAGGAGCAGTTGTGACCTAAAGGGCCAGCTTCCCTAGGTCTGTCCCTGGGCTGCAGGTACTGATGGCAGTTCTATGAAGGTAGTAGTTCCTGAGGCAATGTTCCAGAGCCATATTATCAAACAACACTGTGACCCAAAAGATTTGAAGAACCACTGAACTGCACTTTTTTCTTTTTACCTTTCAGAATTAAAGGTTACAATTAACATATTTTAAATGAAAAAGTTTCTCCCAAAAGACATTATTAAATTAACACTGAATGGAAGCATATCCTGACTTGGGGTGTAGTTGACATATTAACCAATCATATGTATTCTGTATCTATTATATTTAAGCCATCCTAAGCCCCAGGGAAAGCAAAGTCCCTGATTCTGGAATGGTAACAGTCTACTCCAAGCTCAGGAATTCAACAACCAGTGACATATTCAGCTTTTCAATATTAAGTAGATTTTAAATGGTGAAATAATGGGGGAGAATCTTCTGTGTTTTCAGAAATAAATATTTGTTAGAATAAAAGACAATCTAAACTCTTGAGGAATGTTTTCATTGTTACTATTAGATTGTAAGGGTTGAGAGCAATGCTATATTTACACCAATTAGGGTAAGGATGTTGGTTCTTGTTGCATCTATCTCTAGCCTAATAATTATTTCCATCTATCAGGCGATGCTTTCAGAGACTCAACCAAAGAGCTAGGATTCCAGCCAAGAATGAAATTCTTCAAATTAATTATACAGCTGTTTAGTGTACTGGGGCAGAAACAGCCATTGCCGCTTCCAGGGCAGAAGAACCTCTGAGCAGTGCCTTCTGTACTTTTGTGGACATAGTGAAGCCTGGTGCAGTAAAATGAGGAGCTGGTTCCCTCAAGAAAAGACCACCAAGGCAATCTGGGCAAAAGTTATAAGAAATAACAAGCAAAGAAGTGACTTTTATTTAGTGGATATTTGGATATGAGTCATGTTCTTTGCTTATATGTGAAAGAAACTGCCTTAAGAATAAAACTGAGCTCAAAGAATTTGGCTCAACAAGAAGGGTACAATTAAATGCTCAACTAAGGAAACTTTAGAGATATTCTATTGATAGTTCTTGACAAACTTCTGGGGGGTGAGTAGTACTAGAGACTGAACCAAGGGCCTTCACTCTAAGCCACATCCAAAGCCCTACGTATGTATGTATGTATTTTTGAGACAGGTTCTTGCTAGGTTGACCAGGCTGGGTTCAAATTTGCAATCCTCTTGCCTTAGCCTCCCAGAGTGCTGGAAGCACAGGCATGTGCCACCAGGCACAGCTCAACAAATCTTAACTCATTTATCCTCACACATTTCAAAATATGACAACTCTTGCTGTATTGAGTTTTAAAAGTTTTTTTTTAAAGTTCTTTTTGTTTTGTTTTGTTTTGTTAGTACAGGGGACTGAAGCCAGGGCCTTCTCACTGAGCTATATCCCCAGCACTTGTTTTTTTGAGACAGGGTCTGACTAAGTCACTAAATTGTCCACAATGGCTCTCACTCACAATTCTCTTGCCTCAGCCTCCCAAGTACGGGGACTGCAGGTGTGTGCAACCATGCCTGACTCTACAACTGAGTTTTTTAAAGAATGTAACCACTCATAAAAAATGTTCACTTAGCTGGGAGTGGTGGCACACACCTGTAATCCCAGTGCCTGGAAGGCTGAGACAAGAGGAGCAGGAGTTCTAACCCAGCCTGGACTACATAATGCGACCCTGTGTCAGAAAAAAAAAAAAAAGACACTGGCTATATTGACCCTTTTGTTAAAGCCAGTTGAAAATACAAGAACAGAAACAGCAGAATAAATAGCTTTGCCATCATTCACAGTTAATACAACCCACATCCTCTGATTCAGTACACACTGAAAATGCTTGAGATTAAAAAAAAAAAAAACAACTAACAAAATCGAGGCCAAGTCCCATGAATTCTATTCTTTTTTCTTTTGGTACCTGGGATCGAACTCAGGATCTTGCGCTTGCAAGGCAGGCACCAGAACCACTGAGCTAAATCCCCGGCCCCTTGAATTCTATTCTTAAATCCTTGGAGGAGGGCCCCTGTACCCATATATTTAACCGCTCCCTTCCCTGTGGTGCCTATCACATGCATCTGATTTGATCCTCTGCCTTCTGCAGCCATGGAGATCATCAGTCAAAACTTGGAGAACCAACATGAGGAAAACTAATCAAAAAGTGCTGATTACCAGCACCAACAGACTCAGCAATACCACAATAAATTCAAATATTCTATTCATCTACAAGCATTAAGTTCTCTTTCAAGATACCATACAATAGCAAGGGTGATCAATGCATCAGGTTTACATGGGACTTTCGCAGCACTGAAGGTCTCCTGACCCAGCCACTCTAAAAAGCACCCAACTTCAACATGATGAGATTAAACAGTAAGTGTGCCCATTTTCTTATGTTTCTTAGTTATAGCACTAAAACTAACACCTAGGTTTTAACAGTCTAATCTGCCTGTCATTAGAGATGATCCAAACCTAGGTGGTTTAGCAGTAATTTACCACAGACCCATGTTATAGATTCCTGCTTTCATTTAGTTCCCCAACCATACATATGGATGTTAAAATCAGTGGGCAAAAACTGTAAGGAGAAATGGGATTTACATAGTTTAAAAGTACAGTGGTACCTTGGTTCACAACCTTAATTCATTCCATGATTCTGGAAAAGATGGCCATGCTCATGTTCATACAGGAAAGATGACCACAGCCATGTTTGTCACTCGATGCAGAGTTCAAAAACAAAAACAAAATTTTGCCAAACACTTCTGTTTGCAAACCAAACTGTTCACAAACAAAGTTGTTCGTGAACCGAGGTACCACTGTATTCATTAACTTGGAAGTTTACAGTGGAAAATCACCTATCTTTGTGGTACTCTTGCCAAAGTGCATAATCTCATCTCAACTGTAAGAAGTCACCAGACATTCTACAAAATGACTGATCTTCACAAGTGTCAAGGACACAGATAAACTTTCACAGACTGGAAAAGATCAGGAGAGATAATTAAACCAAGTTGGGGAGTTTAGGACAAAAAAAGAACATTTGGAAAATCTAGTGACATTCGAACAAGGCCTATGGTTTCATTAATAGTTTTATACCACTGCTAATTCCCTGGTAACTAATAGTATGTAAGATGTTAATGTCAGGGGAAGCTGGATGAGAAGTATATGAAAATTATATACTATTTTTGCAACTTTTCTTTTAAGTCTAAAATCAAGTCAAAATAAAGTCACCAGGTTGACTAATGTTTCCTAAATTTTAGAACCTGTCTACGTGCTTTTGGAGCTAAAGTTGTATTACTTTTATTTTCCTTAGCTTCCAAAATCAATATGAAATATCAATCACTAATAAATTTGAGAAATATCTTTAAGAAAATAGGTGTATAATGATTAAACACACACACACACACAACTAGCTCTCTACAAAGAGAAATCCAGCTTTACTTAGCTCTGACTGCCATAAATTGGTGGTGTGAGCTTAGGAGAAAGTTACTTATATTTTCTAGGCATGAGTAAAACCATCCATAAAACAAGATATAGTCCTGATTTATCTTCAAAATTCCATGAGTCTAACATATAATTTGTTCTTGCTTTCAGCAAGATGAAAATGAGTAAGAGATAAACATTTAATTAAAAGTTTTGAGGACAAAAGGCAACACGGTCAGTAATAATAAGCACAAGACAAATATATAGCTTCCTGAAGCAAGGAAACACAAATTTAAATGATATGCCAGCTTTCAATTATCAACTTTTTAAAATACTAAAATCCAGTAAGAATGATAATAATACACCAAACTGAACACACTCATATTCTCTTAGTAGTGTGAACCCATAAAATCTTTCTAAAAGACATTTTGGTAATACGCATGCCCACTCTTTTGATCTAAGTAATTCCTTTGAAATTTTTCCTGAGCAAACAACCAGGGATGCACGTAAATATTTAGTGTATCAACATACGTAAACCAATAACATTATGTAATACACTATATTAATAGAGTCAAGGACAAAAACCATATGATCATCTCAATAGATACAGAAAAGGCATTTGACAAAATCCAACACCCATTCATGATAAAAACCCTACAGTATAGGTCTTTATCTCAACCTGATTAAGGCTATCTATGAAAAACCAACACCCAACATCATACTAAATGGTCAAAAACTGAAAACTTTCACACTAAAAACAGGAACAAGACAAGGATGCCCACTATCACCACTCCTATTCAATATAGTTCTGGAAACATTAGCCACAGCAATTAGAAAAGAGAAAGAAATAAAAGGAATAAAGATAGGAAAGGAGAAAGTTAAACTGTCATTATTTGCTGATGATATGATACTTTACATAGAAGACCCAAAAAACTCGGCCAAAAGACTTCTAGACTTAATTGACAGATTCAGTAGAGTAGCTGGATATAAGGTCAACACTCAGAAAACAATAGCCTTCTTGTACACAAATAACAGACTCACTAAGAGAGAAATTAGGGAAAAAAATTCCTTTTACAATAGCATCCAAAAAAAGGAAATATCTAGGAATCAATCTAACAAAGGAAGCAAAAGACCTCTACACTGAAAACTACAGCACTCTGAAAAAGGAGATCAAGAAGGATATAAGAAAATGGGAAGACATCCCTTGTTCCTGGTAGGAAGAACCAATATAGTGAAAATGGCCATACTTCCAAAACTACTATATAGATTTAATGCAATGCCGATTGAAATTCCAACAATATACTTCACAGAACTAGAGAAAACAATACAAAAATTCATTTGGAACCAGAAGAGACCTAGAATAGCAAAAACAATTCTAGGCAACAGAGGGGTATCACAATCCCCAACTTGAAACTATACTACAAAGCTACTATGATAAAAACAGCATGGTACTCACAAAGAAACAGACCCAAGGATCAGTGGAATAGATTAGAAAATGCAGAAACAACTCCAAACATACTCAGCCACCTCATCTTTGACAAAGGAGCCAACCATCCTCATTGGAGGAAAGATAGCCTCTTTCATAAATGGTGTTGGAAAAACTGGATTTCAACCTACCAAAGATTAAAACTAGACCCATACCTATCACCATGCACTAAACTAAGATCAAAGTGGATTAAAGATCTAAATATTAAGACCAAAACACTAAACTTGCTGGAAGATAAGTTAGGTAGAACTCTTGAAGACATTGGCATAGGAAAAGACTTTATGAACAAAACCTCAGTAGCATGGGAACCAGCACAAAGAATCAACAACTGGGTTCTCATCTTATTAAAAAGCTTCTGCACTGCAAGAGAAACCACCAACAGAGCTAAGAGACAACCTACAATGTGGGAAAAAATTTTTAGCAGCTGTACCTTAAACAAAAGACTACTATCTAGACTATATAAAGAACTGAAAGGGGCCGGGGATTTAGCTCAGTGGTTTTGCTGCCTGCTGCGCAAGCGCAAGGACCTGAGTTCAATCCCCATTACCAAAAAAAAAAAAAAGAACTGAAAAAAATCAGACCCCCCCCCCAAATTCAAAGACCCAATTCAAAAATCGGCATCTGAAATGAACAGACATTTCTCAGATAAGGAAGTAAAAGCATCAAATAAATATATGAAAAAATGTTCAACATCACTTGTCATTCGAGAGATGCAGATGAAAACAACACTGAGATTCCACCTCACCCCAGAAAGAATGGCTGCTATCAAAAAATCAACCAATAACAAATGCACCACTAAAAAAAGAAAAGTAGTTTTCTGAGTGAGAAACATGTTTGCTATTTCTAAATTTTCTAAGTAAATCTATTACTTTTGTGATAAAAAGAAACAAAATCTAAATTTTGTTTTCATGGCCAATGAATTAGGAAAATTTCATAATATAAGTGAAAAAAATAGGATATAAAACTACCTAAATAATATGCCCCCAGTTTTGTTGGAAGGAAGGAAAAAAGGGAGGAGAGAGAGGAAAAAGGAGGTGGAAGAAAAGCTCAGAAATTTAACATAAGTTTTAGCTCTAAGGCAAAATAAGTGGTTTTATTTTGTTCTTTACACTTTCCTAAATTTTCAAAGCATTTTATAATGAACATGCATTGCTTATAAGAGGGGGAAAGGCTATTTCAGTGAATGTTATCCTTGCCACTTTGTAGGGAATTTTTGTACTCAACAAATTGGTAAAATATATCCTATTTACTAACAAACTCCCTCTATACATCAGTAAGCTGGTATTTCTCAGTTTAGATAGTAAGGAGAAAGATTGGTGTTATTTTATAATAAACTCAACTTTGGTCCTAAAAAGATATTTAGTATATTCATGCTTTGTCTTTTCAGATCCTTGTGTTTTGAAGATTTAAGGGTGCCTGAAGGCTAAATAGAAAATACCACCTAGCCTCAATGTCGTATGAGTTCTGTTCCCTCCTTTACTTGGGGAGAACAAAGGGTCACTCAAGTCACCTATGGCCTTCTAGCAGGGTGGACCAAGGAGGAGGCCACCACCTTCAATGCAGGCTGTGGAGTCCTTTTCCTGGTCAGAGATAACCTGGCAAGGATGTCCCAACATGCAGAAAGAAGCAAAGGCCCAGGGAGGGACATCTGGTTCTATTTCCACCCTTGCAATACCAGCTGCACCACTAGGGGCAACAGGATCTCTGGCCTGAGGCCTGCCCACCCCTGGCCCACCTCCAGTATGCCAGCCAAGGTGAGCTGGGACTAACGTTCACTTCCACAGTGGGCAGCCCTCGCCCACGTTCAACAGCAACAAAGGCAGTATGAATTGAAAGGCTTCCTTTAAACCACAACAAAAAATTACCTTTTCTTTCAAAGCTTTCCTCTCTGACAAAGCAAACGAGAGCCAGGAACTTTGTCACCTCTTTTAAGTAAAGAACTGTTGTATTATTCAGCTTTATAATGGCTGTTGATTCCTTGTCATAGGGCGTTCCTGCACCATCTTCTTTGAGACTACATGGGGGCAGAAAATAAAATGTATTTACCAACTTTAACACACAGAAAAGCCATGACAAGTCAATTACATTTCTAGTGTTTTTCAACCAAAGAGCTCAGTGACACATAGCCACCAACCAACAGTCTGGTCATGACAGTCACTGTCCTACTGACACAATGAGTGGCAACTGGGTGCCTGAGGAACACAGGTGAGGGATGGAGGTGAACTCTTCCTCCCTCCACAGCCAAGGGCTTTTTATTTTCTCATGGTAGATTAATCAGGCTGTCAAAAGCATGGTCTGGGCCAAGAGTAGTGGTACAAACCTGTAATCCCAGCTGCTGGGAGGCAGAGGCAGAAGGATCCCAAGTTTAAGGCCAGCCTGGGCAACCTAGTGAGACCCTATCTCAAAATTTTTAAAAAACTTTTTTTAAAGATGTGGAGATGTAGCTCAGTGGTAGAGTACTTGCTTGGCATGCACAAAGAGGTACTAGGTTCGATCCAGTACCAAAAAAGGAGGGGAAAAAAAAAAGCATGATCTGATGAAAGACCAAAAAGATAAAAACAAAGCCTAAAAGGGACATAACAGCCAAATACTGGTCTGGACCATGAACCCAAGAAAAAAAAAACTACTATAAATAATTTGGGACCTTTGGTAAAATCGGAATATGGTCTGTATATTAGATAACAGAGTATGCAGCCATGCTACCTGCTTAATTGGATAATTTAACCATGGTCCTGATGAAGAATGTCCATTTTCTTAACAGATCCATGCTCAAGTAAACAAATCAATGAATCTGGAGGCCTGCAACTTACTCACAAATGGTTCAGCAAAAACACACAAATAATAAGTATTAGAAAAGGAGAAATACTGCAAATACATCAAGTTGGTAAAAACTGCTAAATCCCAATGAAGGGTGTACAGGACTTTCTCCTACTAGTCTTGTTCATTTTCTGTAGATATGAATTTTTTTTCAAAATAGTTAAGTATATTGGTCTATTTTGTTAAGAAAAGATATGGTCTTCACTGATAGGGTTTGAATCCTACCTCTCTTATGTAGTATGTGAGCTTAAATCTGGGTGCAGTGGGGCACCCAGAACTCTGGGAGGCTGAGGGACGAGAATTGCCAGTTCTGGCCCGACCTGGGCAATTTAGCAACTTAGCAAGACCCTGTTTAAAATAAAAAAGGGCTGGGGATATACCTCAGTATGAAGGGCTTGGGCTTAATCCCCAGTACTCCCACCCAAAAAGTAAGTTTAGACAAACGGAGTAACTCCTATATACTGACAGCAATTTCTCCAAAGTTTCCTAATTATTTCCTCATTAAGAAATAATACATACATAGCACTGAATATAAAATGTACAATGAATGTTAACTGCTATTATTAGGATTATGGCTTTAATGATCAAAACTAGGTGTGCTGAGCTGGGGATAGCAGCACACATCTGTAACCCTGGCTACTTGGGAGACTGAGGTAGGAGGATAGCAAGTTTGAGGCCAGCTTGGGCAACTTAGCAAGTAAGTCCCTGTCTCAAAATAAAAGTTTTTAAAAGGAGGCTAGGGATGTAGCTCAGTGGTAAAGCACTTGCCTAGCATGCATGAGCCCTTGGCCCTGGGTAAATCAGTAACATCAAAAACAAAACAAAAAAACCTGGATGTGCCAAAGACATGGGTATAATAATCAGTTATGAGTGCTTTCTTCATAGCAAAGGACATGTCCCTATACTTGTTTTCTCTTATCTGAAACTATGCATATTTCCTAATTTATAGTTACTTCCTTAATCTGTGAATAACTGGCCATAAATTTGACTTAATTGGAATTGTGCTAAACCTTTCCAATTTTACATAAGAGGCAGCATTTATTAAATATTTACTATCTGACACCATTCTTAGTTCTGACCATTCATCATACACTGTCAGCCAGAAGAATCCTGTAAACTAGATAATAAGGAAACTGAGGCTGAGGGGAAATAAGACAACTTAGGCAAAGCTGTTGATGAACTCACACCTAGACTTGACTTATCAAAGTGAATGCTTTAATCTCATAAACATATAAAGGGAGGGAGTGATAAGGCTGATTTAATGAAAAGCCGAACTATAGAGTATTTTAAAGGAAATGTGATTTTCTTAGCTTTAAAGTATTTTAGGGGCCGGGGATTTAGCTCAGTGGTTCTGCCACCTGCCTTGCAAGCGCAAGGTCCCAAGTTCAATCCCCAGTACCAAAAAAAAGTATTTTAGATGCCAGGCATGGTGGTGTGTGCCTGTAATCACAGCATTTGGGAGGCTAGCAGGAGGATCGCCACAAAAAAGAAGAGAGACAGAGACAGAGACAGAGAGGGAGAATATTCTAAACTGCATATACCCAGCTAATTACAAATAAATTATAAGGGTTGAGGATCTAGCTCAGTGGAATAGCACTTGCCCAGAAAGCATGAGCCCCTGGGTTTCATTCCCAGCACCAAAAAAAAGGGAAAAAAAGGTAAATTGTAAGCAGGAAGACCCCTTAAACCTATGAGTTCAAGGCTAGCCTAGGCAATAGGGAGATCCTGTTTCCAAAAAAACAAACAAAACAAAATATATATATAGTTTACAAAC
>NW_004624799.1:4732779-4779789 GCF_000247695.1 Heterocephalus glaber | reverse complement strand
AAGATGCATTATATAAAGGTACAATTCCCAATGAGAAATGTAATTGTGCTGTATACCTACAATGTACCAATAAAAGAATTTAATACAAAAAAAAAAAGAATGCTTTACTTACCCATAAATACAAGAGATGTCAATAACCACATCTATCATATCACAGCAGAGTTCATAGGTTTGCATATCCACTGGAGTACTATCAGTTGCAATATAAATTTTACTGACCACATCAAATAGAAATGCCTTTTCAATTCCAGAATTCTGAAAAAAAAGGTGTTATTGGCAATAGCCAATTTCAGACCATGTTGTGTTTACATAAAATTATATACTACAGTATTCTCCATGTAAAATATGAATGAGCAAAATTAAGTTATTATAAACTCCACTAGTACAATTTTTATTACAATTTCAACTTCACTGTCATAAACTTCTTTATAATGGACTTGCAGAAGAAATGAAAACTAGAATTATCACACATTATTTATTTTAGATAAAGAACCTGGACAGTATTTTCTTATTCTCAGGCTGGTGGTTTGTGGAACTCATTCAATGCATCATTCATACAGGGTTAAACATAAAAAAAATTATTCAAGTATATGGTTCATCAGCAAAACTAAATTGTATGGTCTTTACTCTGGTAGAGTTCTATTAATAATGATGATTGCCTACAACTTGAATAAACACTTCAGTTATACTAGTGAAGTACACATTTTGAGAGTTAAATTTTAAAGGTAAAACATGTAGGAATAGTCATCAAAAGTAATCCTTATGTGACCTTGAAATGCTGTAAAAGCAAGCAAAAATAAGATCTTTTTCACTCTTACAGTGTTATTCTCAAATCCTGCAAATGATTCTAACAGGAGCAAATTATTTACTTACTGAGATAAAGATGTTTAGCAAATTCTCTAGAGTTGGGAGTTGTGGAATCAGTTTCTGAACCACCTTGCTAAAAGCTTCAAATATTGAATGATCATATATGCTTGTCAGATAAAAGCTAAAAGAGAAAACAAGTCTTCATTATGTTTTCCCTTTGACTGAGAAACAGTTTGCTTAGGCTATGTCATAACACCAGGAATCTCCCTTCTATAACTACAGTTTTAACACACATACTAGCCCCCTGCAGAATTCACAACAAACTTCGTAAAAAATAAATAGATTTTAAGTCATCCCTCCTCATCCCCTAAGATGCCAGAACTGTGCCTATTCTTGTCTGCTGACTGGCATCCTTAAAAATAAGGCCATATCTGTCCACACCATCTTCATATTCTTCGAGAGAAGCCACACCTGACCATCTTCACATAAGTCATTAGCTGTCTGGTTAAATTATCAATATTGATGCATGTAACTGTTTTCATTTGCCAATTTGCAAAATGAATGATGCATACACTACCCCACAAAGAATGATGAAAAAAATTGTTTTTCCCTGTATCTCTAGCTGACCTAAATTTCAGACTATGCCTTTATTTACAGTGATAGAGCCCACCATATTTATCAAGAATTATAAAGTTTAACATTGATTAACTTCATGGATTAGATTTTTTTGGTTTTGTTTATACTTTTCATATGAGGGAAGAATCTTAGTTTTGACCACTTGTTAAAAACAACCTTTCACCAAAGATTAGAATTAGAGTGTTCAAAACTAGATGTTTTTCCTAAATCCTATCCTAGTGTCCATAGCACAAGCAGGTAAAACAAGGTAAATTAGAACCCATGCCAAGCCAACCAAGGCAACTCTAGGGCCCAAGCTGCTTTTTTTCTATCCTTTACTAGGATCCCTAGGTGACTTCTGTTCTTACCTGAGGTGAATTTTTTCTAATCCAGCATCTGCAAGATCATCATTTGCCCTCTGGTGAACGTCTCTTTGGGTTTCAATTTTGTGGTCATCTGACAGACCATCCACTTTATGAATAAACACTTCGAAGTTGATGTCAGTATTCACCTTGTAGGCCCTGGTCACTGTAAGATGGAGCCTGGCCAGGGCTTCCATGTAGTCATCCTGGGAACAAAAGCAACACCTGTAAGAGGAGACTTCCATACAACCTCTTTGCTGGGATCACATGGTTATAACCCTAACACCACCATCAAGTACAGTATTTTGCAAATGCTCCTCCAAAAACTTGGCTTTATAGAAGTCAAGTTTGAAACCCTGTTTTGTTGACACAGAGAAGGGAAAGCTAACAAAGTGCAGTCATAATTTAGGCTGATGATAGCCATTAAGAGCAGAGTTGCAGTTTCAGGAAGAGAAACTGACCTCATACTACCTAGGACAGTTCCTCCCAGCTTTCTGAGTCTCTTGGTAAACTGTGTGACTGATTAGAGATGGAGACATGAGAGGTGTCACTAGGAGGATGGGAAAGAAGCTAGGGGAACAACTTTAGAACACCAGCTCAGAGGAGAAGTCAGCAAACCATGGTCCACAGGGCCCCTGCCTATTGTTTTTTTTTTTGGGGGGTTTTTTTTGGTACCAGGGATCGAACTTGGGACCTTGTGCTTGCAAGGCAGGCAGCAGAACCACTGAGCTAAATCCCCGGTTCCCTGCCTGGATTTTGTATGGAAGTTATACTGGAACTCGGCCATGCTCATTTGTTTGCACACTGTCTAAGGCTGCTTTCATGCCATGATGGCACAGTTGAGTAGTTTTCCTCTGTGGAAGCTCCTCAGAGACAGCATAGCCTCAGATATTTCACCATCTAGCCTGTTACAGAAAATGTGCTGACCCACAGGGTAGGACAGTAATTACCTGAAACAATACAAGCGGAAACCTTCCTACACTTATACAATACTATAAACACCTATGTATCCATCGATACCAAAGTTAAAAGTATTTCTCCCAACCCAGCCTGTCCCTCTATTCTCATCCTCCAGGGAAAACCTCTACCCGAGTTTAGTGCTTATTGGCCCTCATCTTTCTGCACCACACATATACATCCCCAAACAACATAATATTCTTTTACATTGTTTAAAATTTCACATACATATCAAGTTTGTATGTATGCCTTTTTTGTTCAACACTATGTCAGGGAGATTTACCTATGTTGAAGTGCATAACTCTAATAATTCCTTTTAATGACTCTGAAATTTCATTTTATGGATGATCTATCATGTATCACGTATTTGCTTGCTAACAGACATTCCAAATGTTTCCAAGCATGTATTATAAAGTGGTAATGTGTATCTCAGGTGCATACAGTTTACCTGAGGGCTTGTCTGTCCTAGCTATGAGCACCTTAAATGTGACTGGATAGTGTTATATAGCACCTAATGCTCCAGACTCTCACCAACACCTGGTGTTGCTAGATCTCTGAGTTACTGCTAGTTTAAAGAGTGTGGAGAGGAAAAAAAAAAAAAAAAAAAGAGTGTGGAGAGGGGCCAGGGATTTGGCTCAGTGGTTTCGCCACCTGCTGCACAAGCACAAGGACCCGAGTTTGATCCCCAGTACCCAAAAAAAAAAAGTGTGGAGAGACCTTGTTTTTATAGCAAAAATAGGAAAGGTACCTGTCATAAGAAATTTAAAGGACTTCACCACCACCACCCTCGGCCCACCCCCCAGCTGATTATGACTCCAACTCTGGAAAATAAAGGAAACTGATATAACAGGGCATATTTTTTTACTTTCTGTTCTCCAAACTAAATCAAAAGAAATGTAGGCCTAAGCCAGGTATGGTGACACATGCCTGTAATCCAGGTATTCTGAGAGACTGAGGCAGGATTGCAAATTTGAGTCCAGCCTGGCCAACTGAGCAAGTCCCTGACTCGCAATAAAAAAGTGCTTGATATGTAGCTTAGTGTGAAGGTTCTGGGTTTAATCCCCAAGGTATGCACATGCACACACACAGGCATGTACACACAGCACCTAAAAATGACATTAGAAGGAAGAAAGCACAATGGGAATGTAGCTCACTGGGAGAGCACTTGCCTAGCATGCATGAGGCCCTGGTTTGATCTCCAGCACTACAAAAAGAAAATGCTTCATTCATTAGAACAGAGGGGTTGGAGATGATTCTGTCCACTGTGACTGTTACTGCCTTCAATGACAAAGAGAAATAAAGGAAAAATATACTGCCTAGTTTCTACTCTGAAATTAGATCTAGGAATCATAAGCAGGTTACAGTCACCATGAACACAGGTCAAGTGGAGACACTGGGGTCCAAAGGTTTGTATGCAATGGTTTCAGGAAATGTGATACATTCCATGGTCTTCTTAGAGCGGCAGGGGTGTCACACATTCAGCTCCCACAAAATCACTCTTGCTTTTACTCTTCGTTATTTCTCAACATTCTGTGAGGACACATTTTCTCCTTGGGGACATATTTATCTAGCAGTCCTGTGATTGTGAAGAATTCATAGGCAAAATATAAAAACAAAGTGTCAGAGCAAAAAGCACTGCTTAGAAATAAAGGAAAGGACACCATGTGCTGCTGAGGCACTTTCTTGAAACCTGGTTTTCCTTTTAGTGCTTGTAATCACATCATGTAAATCTTCCAAATATAATTTTTGCAGTCTGGTTTCAACAGAAAAGTATTAGATATCTCTGAAACTGCTTTCTACATTATTACTTATCTTTAGTAAACAACAGTGCTCAACAATGTTTTTCCTACTCTGTTTCATTTTGCAGTGCTAGGGATTGAACCCAGGGCCTCTGCATTTTAAGCAAGTGTTCGGTACTGCTGAACCACATTCCCAAACCTCCTAGTCATGTGGTTTTTTTTTGGTACTGGGCATCAAACTCAGGACCTTGTGCTTGCAAGGCAGGCACAGCTAATCTAAATCCCCCCGGCCCTAGTCATTTTTAAAAAGTAACAAAAAGACAAATCTCTCAATTCTCTTACCTTCCTCTCTTTTACAGCTTAAAAAAAAGAAAAAGAAAAAAAGAACAAAACTAAAACAGGAAACACATTTACCAACCCAGATGGAAGGTCTGACCTCTTTCATGTTCAGGTAAAACCAAAAACAAATTACAGTTGCAATCTAAAAAATAGGCAAATGTACCTATTTCAGCCAAATTACAGCCATATTATAAACACCTAAAATAGATTTGCACTGGAAATTTGAATTTCATAAATGTAAATTGGTATGCAAGCACAACAATACTTTAGCATTTACTAAGCCATTATCTTGAAATGGTGAGTCGTCTGGTTACAATCTACTCATGGGCAGGACTACTATACTTGCTACCTAAATAACTATAGAAACAGGGCTGAGTGACTCAGGGAGAAAATGGAGCTTAGAAGAGATGACATCTGCAGAGCATGCCCTCCCTGGAGTATGTGCAACCCCTGTCCACTCCCTGCAGGCTCCAAGCTTCCTGGATTTATGGTGCTGGCATACAGAGATGGAAAGGCAGGGGATACTGCCAAGGCCACAGATGGGCCAGAAACAGGTCAGTACAAGTGGGACAGCCAGGAAAGCAACTGCTGACAGCAGGCCCTGGACAGATGCAGGTGTCTACAGCATGCCCAACACATGCATTGCTGGGTGGGCCCAGGGAAGAGACAAATGCTGTTCATGGATCAGGCAATGGATTTAATGTGTCCCCCATCTGCACTCTCACCACAAAGGCAAGAGAGAACCCCTTCTAACCTATGGCCATGCTTCCACAGCTACACAGTGCAGCCTCTTGAAACTAAATGGCTTCACTGAAAATTTCACTAGTATGTTATATAAACAGGCACCCAGATCCCAATCCTCTGAGGCATGAGCAAGCAGTCTCCTCAGAGAATGGCTGTCCAAGTATGGGCTCAAGACCATGATTATTAAGAATCTCCATAACATCCCTAGAGGGGACTGGTGTTCAGACAGGGGTCATACAGGCCAGTAGCTGGAGGACCTAATTGTAGGTGCAGTTTCAGGGAACTATCAAGATTTTAACTTCAGAGCTGGTTTAGCACACACCTGGAGGACTTGCCTTTTATTCCCCGACAACTACAAAGGAGACCCTAAAAGAGCCTACAGTCTGGGATGAGTCACAGTCATTTTCTAAGAGTGTTTGCAGAGCACCAGTACCCCAATCCTGATACAGGTACCCTCCCCGAAACTAATCTGTTTGAGATGCATCTGTGATCCTGCTGCCCCCTTTCCCTCCTCCCCAGTTACTGGAGAAAGGCCCCAGGTATAAAACACCAAGGTGTCAAAGAGCCAGTGCAAAGCTAATGTGAATCTGATAAAGAGAATGACTAATGGCTGGGGAATAAGGCTCTCCACTAGCCAAGGGATTCCTATTTCTTTGTTTCCAACAAAGCTGAAGGAGTACCTAAGCAGGACATCTATAAACTATGAAAGTAAGGTTTCATGATAGAAACCTGGGTAATGTAGGGGATATAACATGGAAAGATTTTAAATAATTGGACAAATGCTCTAACAAATGCTACTTCAAGCAGAACACAAAAAGAACTGCTCCAAATCTTGTCTTATTCAAGAACAGATATGTAAACTAAGCAGAAAAACATCAACTATCCATCTTAGTCTTTTTTCTTTGTAGTACTGGAATTGAACCCAGGGCTTTGCACATGCTATACAAGTGCTCTACCACTACAAGCTACATCCTTCTCCCTTTTATTTAACATAAAGTCTCGCTAAGTTGCCCAGGTTGGCCTCAAACTCACAATCCTCCCTGCTCAGCCTCCTGAGTAGCTGTAATAGGTGTGTCCCACCACGCCCTGCTATCCATCTTTTTAAGAGATATTTATCACCAATTTTACTTTTTAATAGTTACTTATAAAATACATAAAATAGTTATGTTATTTTAGTTGTATATTAGTTACAATTATTATTTGATACAAAGGTAAGATTTTCATTTAGTCCTTTATCTTCATAGGAAATAGTAAACATTTTAAAATGTAAACTTGTATACATGTTTTTTGCAGGGAACCTGTGTATAAGATGTTTGAAAAATTCATCTTTCTAAATTACAGGGTTGTTTTTTTTTGAGACAGGGGCTCACTATGTAGTTCAGGATGGTCTTGAACTCACTATGTAGTGCAGGCTGGCCTCAAACTCACGGTGATCCTCTTGCCTCAGCCTCCCAAGTGCTGGGACTACAGGCCTGCACCACCACACCTAGCCTGTTAAGTTTTAAACATGACTGGGAAAGACCTTTTGGAGATGTCTGTCAAGGGGACCATAAGGGGATGACACATATTTTTTGTCCTTCACCTGGACAGTCCCCACCATCTGTGAGGTTTCCCAGGTCTATGACCTGTGGAAGTGTATCCAGCTCCATCATGGTCAGGTGGTTCTTGGTCAGGGATGGATGGAGGACACCTTTCCTCCTTTGCAATGTCTGAGGGCCCTAGGAAACCTATCTGGTAAAAAGGCCTGTGCTAGACTTAAAAACCCAACAGAAACCATCACAAATGAGTAGGGTGAGCTTCTGCCTCTCCTGGGGCTACAGGGCCATCAAACCCTTGAGACTCGTGAGCTGTACCTGGGAGTCGATGACAAATATTAGTGCTCCTGTTCCCCTGAAGATCATCTCATAGTCAAACGTAGGGTCAAAAAAGTCGATCTGTCCTGGGAAGTCCCAAATCTGAAAATTTACAAAGGAGCTGTTGGAAACATCTTCCCGGCATATCTTGTTAGTACTCTCCAAGAACAGTGTTTCGTTGGGAGACATTTTGTGAAAGACAACTTTCTGAATAGACGACTTGCCACTTCTCCTCAGACCCATAAGCAGGATTCTCGGCTTCACCTCAGAGCTGAAAGGATCGCTGAAGTCCAGAACTGGAGAAACCACAAAACAAGAATGAGGGTGAGTTGTTTTCACAGTGGTTAATTAGAGGAGTTTCACTTCCACCTCGAATATGATTTATGACTCACAGATGACGCTCCTCTTCCAAATACAGGGAATGACAACTCCACCGGCCCGAACGTGCAGGGGACAGCTCTGGGAAGTGCAAAACACTGAAAAATGCTGTTTCACTACCTTTTGCCATCTCACAGGGGCAGAGACGTGTAATCCACATCCCAACCAGGGACTCCGGAATATGAAGAGCAAAGATTTCCTGGAGCAGACTATCCGTAGAAAGAATGCAGGTGAAGAATGCAGAATGCAAAATGTTTAGCATTCTGGAGCAATGTCCTTTTCTACATCATTATCAGAGTCTCTATGTGCTACAGAAACACCTGTATATTGAACTACACCTCTCTCGGTTCCCCTCTCCTGGCCAGTGCTCTCACAGTCCACAAAGGCCTACACAGTGGGCCTGGACTAGATGCCTCAGATTTAGACTAAGTCAGAAAGTAGATGCACATTTCGGGAGGGGCAAACCTCTTATAGGCCCACTCTGGCTTCTGGCCTACACCACCCATAAAGGTAATTACTAACCACATATACCTATCTAAATTAAATTAAATGGGTTAAAATTAGAAATTCAGAGGTAGGTATAGTGGTACATGCCTATAATCCTACCTGCTCAGGAGGCTGAGACAGGAGAATCTCATATTCAAGACTAGCCTTTGTAGTTTAGAGATCCTCTCAAAATTTTTTAAGGGCTGGGAATATAGCTCAGTTGTAGAGCATGCTTGCCTAGCATGCAAATGACCCTGGTTTCAATCCCCAGTACCAAAAAAAAAATTTAGAAATTCCGATCCTTCTTACAGGATGTTCCTAAGGTAGTCAAATGGAGACACAGAAAATAGAATGGCAGTTTCCAGGGCCTGGAAGGAGAAAGGAATGAGGAGTTATTGTTTAATGAATAAAGAGCTTCCACGGGGGAATATGAAACAGTTTTAGAGGTGGATGAAGGTGATGAATGTATACCAATGTGATTACACAGCGCCACCAATTTGTGCCCTCAAAAAAGGCTAAAATAAAAGCTGAGTATGGTGGTACACGCCTGTACCCCAGCACTTGGGAGGCGAAGACAGAAAGACTGGTGAATTCAAGGTCAGCCTAGGCTACACAGCAAGACCCTGTCTCCAAAAAAAAAAGTTAAAACTACTGTATATATTTTACCACAATAAAAATGATTTAGTACCTTGGTTTCATAACTCCTGCCAGTCTCAATAGTCACAATGGCAAGTGGCTAACCTAACTGCACAACACCAATAACAGAACATTGTTATCATCACAGGAAGTCCAAGAGGTTAGCACTACTCTATTCCCTGGTAACAAAACCTTATCCCTAAAATCCTCTGCCAAGAGTGCTAGAGGGATGACCATTACTGGATAAGAGTAGAAATTGGTGCAAAACTTCAGAACACTGCAAGACTGTTTGGAACATGTAGTATTAGTTTCACAAAGCTCTTTAGTCCAAGACAGCCACTTACTTTTTAAGCAGTCTTCCTGCTTGACCAAAAGCTTGCACATTTCATAGAAGCAAAGGGAGAGTAGCCTAGTGGGTGTTAGGGAGGTCCCTGAGGTTACCAAACCTTAGGGCTTCAGCTATCAGACCTTGAAAAAGATACTTAGCTTTTAAAACCTAAGTTTCAAAACCCATAAAATGGAATTGGTAATGATAATGAACATCCCATAAAACTGTTATGATAGTTAAATGAGATAAAGGACCTAAAATAATTATTAAAAATAGGACTCATTTAACAAAGGGTGCTGGACCACCTAGTTATGCACATGCACAAGAATGAAGGTGACCCTTGCCTCACACCATACACAAAAATTAACTCAAAATGCACCAAACACATAACAGTAAGAGCTAAAACTATAAAACTCATAAGAGAAAACATAAGTATAAATCTTGGCATCTTTGAATTAGGCAGTAGTTTCTTAGCTTTATGACAACAAAACCAAAAGCACCCACAGAAGTAAAAGACATAAACTGGACTTCATCAAAACTTAAAAAGAAATTTTAAATTCATCAAAATTTTAAAAGACAGCAAATTATATATTGCAAATTATATCTACAATAAGGGTCTAACAACCTGAACATATAAAGAACTCTGAAGCTCAATAGTAAGAACCCCCTCCCCCGCAAAAAAAGGGCATATGAAAAGATGCTTCACATCAAAATCAATGAGATACCACTTCACATCCACTAGGATGGCCATAATAAAAAAGACAGATAGTAACAAATGCTGGTAAGGATACAGAGAAATTGTAACCCTCATGTACTAGTGGAGGAAATATAAAATGGTTTATTTTGAAAAATAGTTGGCAGGCAGTTCCTCAAAAGCTTATATGTAGAGCTACCATATGACTCAGCAATTCCATTCCTGAGAAGGAAGTGTCCAAGCAGAAGTTTGTACATCAATATTTACTTATAATACCCAAAAATGTGGGAAAAAACAAAACTCCATCAACTGATGAATGGATAAGCAGAATGTGGTCTATCCACACAGAAATTATTCAGATATAAAAAGGAATGAGGTGCTAATACACAATGTAACACAGACAAGCACTGAAAGCATTACACTATGTGAAAGAAGCCAGACACAAAACATTCCATATTGTATGATTCCATCTACATGAAATACCCAGAAAGGACAAATCTATTGAGAAAAAGAGATAAGTCGTGGCCAGGAGCTGGACAAGGGAAAATGGGAAGTGACTGTTAATTGGTATGTAGTTTCTTTGAAGTGAAGAAAATGTTTTGGACTTAAAGTGGTAATGATTGCATGCATTTGTGAATATCCTAAAAAAATCCAATGAATTGTACATTTCCGGGGGGTTGTTTTGTTTCTTTTTTGTTATTGTTATTTGTTTTGTTATTGTTTGTTTGGTTTTGGGGGTTTTTTTTGGGTACCAGGGATCAAACTCGAGATCTGGTGCTTGTGGGCAGGCACTGGAACCACTGAGCTAAATCCCTGGCCCCTTGTTTTGTTATTGTTTTGTTTATTAGATAGGGTTTTGCCATGTAGTCCAAGCTGGCCTAGAACTCAGGCTGGCTTCAAATTCACAATCCTTCTGCCTCAGCCTTCTAAGTGCTGCAATTACACATGAATGCCACCATGCCTACCTTGAATTACACTACACTTTAAAGTGGCAAATATTATGTATGCTATCTGAAGTATATTCAATTGTTTTTCAATACTAAGGATTGAACTCAGAGCCTTATGCATGCTGGGGCAAACACTCTACCACTGAACTAAATGCCCAGTCTTTTGTTTTTTTAGACAGGCTTCATTAAGTTGTCCAGGCTGACCTTGAACTTGCAGTACTCCCTCAGCCTCTTGAATAGCTGGGATTACAGGTATGTTCAGTTCATTTCTCGATTTTTTTTAAAAGGCTTCATGATGACCCAAAATACAGATACATAAAAACAAAAGTCGCATTATTAAATTTTGAGAAAGATCAAGAAACAAACATCTTTAGTGAAAGAAAATGCCAGACATGGTAGCACATGCCTATGATCCCAGCTGCTCAGATGAGGCAAGAATTGCAAGTTCGAGGCCAGCGTGGGTACCTTAGGAAGACCCTATTTTTAAAAAATTCAGAAGAGCTGAGGATGTAGCTCAGTGTAACCTGGGTTCAATCTCTAGTGAAGAAGGAAAAGGAGAACGAGGAGGAGGAGGAGAAGGAGGAACAGGATGAAGAGAAGAAGGAGAGGAGGAGAAGGAGAAGAGAGAAGGAAGCAGAAGAATATGAGCAAATATAGTTATACATATATTAAATTATTTTTCTAAATTTATTTTTGTTACATTACGTCTTTCTCTGTCCCTGGTCCTAGTAACACCATAATCAAATAAAGACTGAAAAAGTAATATTTTCCTAACGTAATTAACCATTTTCCCCTAAAATTCTAGTTTTCTAAAACATAATGTTAATATTTGATATCTTAGTAAATTTACTGTATATAATATTTTGATGTTTGAATTTGCAATAGTATAGGTAAACACATAAATTTCAGAAAAAACAATGATTAAATAAAGAAAAAATAGGCAGATACAGATGTGCGTAGACAAGACCTCACTATAAGCAACATCTCATCCATGCCAAAATATACTGTTTTCCAGTTCAACTTAATACAATTCAACAAATTGCTGATGATGTATGATACAGGCTGTAATGTGAATGAAAACAGCCCAAAATGTCACCAGCTTTCTTCTTCCTTAATGCTTACATGCTACTTACACTACTGCCATTAAAAGTCTACCTTACCAAATGCAGGTCATGAATTGAAAAAGACAACAGAACTTCAAGTTCAAAAATATCAGACTGCTAACACGTTACAGTCTCCCCCGTCAAACTAAATCCCTAAGGAAAATGGAAAAGGTCCGCATAATAAATAAATAAATACAACACGGATAGCTGAGCTTGAAACAAAAAGAACTCAAGAGTTGATAATTGAGAAAACCTCTAAGAAACACAAAGATCAGACTGAAGACAGAACCTGCAGTCCTTGGCTCTGAATGGTAGGGTTCTGCTGCAGAAAGTAGGACCCACAGCAGGAAGGAAATGAAGACAATCTACAAGGTCATTATCTGAAGAATCACAATGAGAAAAGCCAAGCAGAAAAACTCTGTGCCATTGCCCACTCATCCAACCCTCCCCCACCAACATATAAGCACACATATAGGTACTAGGTTATCTTCCAAGCGGGGGCAGTAAATTCCGAAGCCTGGGCATGAGAAGGAAGGCAATGCCTCAGGAGCTAGTGATGCCCAGAAGAAACAGGGGGCACCCACACTACTGCCCTCACTCTCACTACAAACCATGGAATACAGCACCATCAAAGAAGGAACCACACCATCTTCCCTTCAGACACTTCCTCAAATGCCAAACACTTGGGGAATACCATCATTATAAAACAAAATATACACTCAACAAGTGGAAGAATGTACAGCTGTAGAAACAGTTAATAATGGAATCAGAGCGATCTCTCAAGTATAATTACAATACTCAGAGATAAGACAAAATGTGACATTTGTGAAATAATAGACACAGAGCAAGAGCAGATATGAGAAAGGTCCATAGAGATCTTGGAGATAAAAATGTAACTGTGGAAGCTGTGAGTAGTGGGACACACCTGTAATCCCAGCACTGTGAGAGGTTGAAGCAGAAGAATCACAAGTTCAAACACAGCCTGAGCAACTTAGACATCTCAAAATAAAATATTTAAAAGGGTGTGTTCAATCTCCAGTACCAAAAAAATTTTTAAAATAAACCCTCCTTAAATTATGATGTCAACTCTCTATATTTTTTTCTCTAAATGACTGTCTTAAATTGTTCTGTTTTAGGGATACAATAAATATGTTGATTAACATACCAAAACTTGGTAAACCTTGGCTGGACAAAAAGATATGTATAACATAGTTCCCATCTTGGAGAAACTTCAAAATCTATTCTAAACAATTATGATGTTGACAGAAAGACAGACAAATAAATAGATCATTGGAACATAACAGGGAGTCCAGAGACAAATCCATGCATACATGGAAAACTGAGTTTTGACAAGAATAGAAAGTTAATGCCAAGGAAAAAGAATAATCATTTTCACCAAATGGTGCTGGATCCATATGCAAAAGAAAAAAAAGAATTTCAATCCACACCTTACGCCACATACAAAAATTAACTCAAAATAAATCATAAGCGCTGGGTGGCACATACCTACAATCCCAGCTACTCAACAGGCTGAGACAGGAAGATCACAAGTTCAAGCCCAGTCTGGGCATCTTAAAATAATTAATTAATTAATTAATGGGCTGGGAATGTAGCTCAGCTTTTCCTGGGATCAATCCACAGTCCTATGAAAAGAAAGAAAGGGACGGGGGGGGGGAAGGAAAGAAAGAAAAGAAAGGAGGGAAAGAGGAAAAAGAGAAAAGAAACAAAGAAGGAAAGAAAGAGAAGAAAATGATGTTGATGAATATCTTTCTTCCTAATTTATACTGCCAGATGTGAGTACAGGTTTTAATTATCTTTCAGCAGGGTCTCTAAGTCTCTATGCAGCAGGATCATCCAGAATGGTGCACTGGAGGGGCTGAATCTCCTCCTCTGGGAGAACAGGGTAGTGAAGGAGACCACTGTGAAGAGGGGGTGGGTGTGTGCAGGTTTACAAACATAGAGCAGCTGAGAAATGAAATACACACAGCTGTAACAACACAGACACTCTGCAGTGGGAGTGGCAGAGGCAAGGAGCTCTCCCCAGGAAGGGAAACACCTCAGCCTCTTGGCCTCCTGGAGCAGGCTGGAATTATTTTCTTTTCCCTGCCTGCCAAATTCAAGACCATACCACTGACTATAAACAGCTGAGAAACGGTGGCCCAAATCAGCAGTGACCTCAGCTCTGCAGAGACCTTTTAGACCCCTGCGGATGCATTTTATCACATATGACTGCATGTATGGAAATACTCTGGGTGCCCAGGACTGCTCTGGACACTTCTACAAACTACCTAGCTGGTGAGGAGGTACAGGTCTATTTTACACCTGAGGATTCTGAGGGAAGGAAATTGTCAAGGTCACACAGCTGGTATGTGGCAGTGTGCTCACCAAGAGTCGAAGCCACCAATCAGCTCTCTTTGTCACATTAAATACTACACTATGGTTTAATCTGCATATGTCATAAATTAACATTCACAACAGAACTTTCCCTGGAGTCATTCTACAAAATGGCTTCATGCTCACTGTACAATCTTCTAACCAAATATTCTATACCCATTATTTTCATCATATTCATGATTCCCAAAACTTAAGTCAGAACACATTTGTCATCACAAAATCAATTAGTGGGCATTAAACAGCAACAGCACTAGACAACAACAAAGAAATTAAAAAAAAAAAAAGCTAGGAAATACTAGAGTACATCGTGCATAGTAATACTGTACTACTTAGTGAAACTCAGGTTTATTTACACATATGTGGACATTGGTTTATAACATAAATGGGTTTTTTTTGGTACCAGGGATCAAACTCGGGACCTTGCGCACTTGAGTCAGGTGCCAGAACCACTGAGCTAAATCCCTGCCCCTACATAAATATGTTTTTGATTGTGGGCTATAGTCAAAAAAATTGTAGGACTCTGCTGTAGATTTCTAGGAAAAGTTCCTTTTACATTAGAGAGGAACTGCTGGCAAAGAATGACCCTCTAATCCTCTCCATTCTTCCCCTTAAATATCTGTTTAATAAACCCCAGAGAGCCTGAGTAGGTTGGTCTCTAGAACAACTTCTAACTTGAGACTTCTAACTTGAGAGTCTAAGGTTCAAGTTCCTGTCCAGGTATCCAGAGAATGCAGTTCAGAGTTCCCCCAAAGGGTCCCACTCTACAGTGGGAGTGGCAGGGGCAGTGAGCTCTCACCAGGAAGGGAAGCTCTCAACTTCTTGGCCTCCTGGAACAGGCTAAGCTCTCCACCAACACCTCCCTGAGGTCACCCACTGGGGTCAAGCTTAGTAAGAGCAACCTGAGAAAGGGGAAAATGTGAAAGAGAACAAAGGATGGCTGCTGCTCTGGAAGGGGAAATCACAGGACGAATCTTTAACAAACATGAAATCAGAAACCAGCTACAGGAGGTCTTGGGATGAAAGAGGCAGCCCCAGAGAGGGCTCTAAAGGTGTCAACAGAATTGGGGGCAATTGCTGAAGTGGGGTGAACTTTATAAGAAGATAGTCTGTTCTCGTTTCATACAGGTTCCCTGATCACCTATCAAGCAGGGCTGTGCCAGGGCTGCAGATACAGGGAAAAAAGGTCCATCCTTTAGCAATAGGAGAATAGACACGAGAAAAAGAGTATGATGCTCAGCTAGCTAGGTGTTCTAGACACTGAGAATATCTGAATCTTAAGGAAGAGCATGCATGAAAGAAATGACTGAAGGAGAAATTGCTCCATGAAGAGGTTCTGGCAAGTTGAGGAAACTGGAGGGTAAGAAATGCAGTTTGAAGAGGAGGAGACCCAGTCCAGAGGTTCCCCAAAACATTTACAGTAAAGTTCAGATAATGCTTCCTCTCCCCCAAATGCTACACTGGCTTCCCTCTTTCCCACACCTAGATCTTCTCCTCACTGATTCCCTCTTCTCCAGCCACTGAGGCTTTCCAGAAGGTTCTTCCTCAGGGTCTTGTAGCTTCTCCTCCACTCCATCCAGCTACAGTGTCACCTCTGATGTAGATCATCCCCTACCACTTCCCAGGCCAGAGCTCTATGTCTTCTTTGTTTTTGTTTTTGTTTTTGTTGGTAGCAGGGATCAAACTCGGGTCTTTGCGCTTCGGGGCAGGTGGCGGAACCACTGAACTAAATCCCTGGCCCCCCTATGTCTTAATAACCCTTTTCACTATACAATCATCTTTTTACTTCATGTCTGTCTTCTTGTCTCTCTCACAAGCAGAATACACTGTAGCATATGGCATGAGTTCAATAAATACCTCTGAATTAATCAGTTGACAGACTGGTAGCAGGTTAGTCCACCAGTGCAATACTGGGAAGCTTGGAGTTTAATTGTGCAAACACCTAGCAGATTAGGTTAGCACAGCTCTAGGTGCATCTAGATGACTGACTTGCTGAAGAGTGAAGACCCACCCTGAATATGGATGGCACTGACCGACAGGTTTGTGGCTTGAATGGACTAAAAAGGGAAAGAAGGTAGTCTTGCTCTTGCTTCTTTGGAGAAGCTCCAGTCTTCACCATTGCCTTTGGACATCCACAGCAGACTTCAGCCTTCCAATACAGACCCTTCATCTTTCCCATACGGACTCACACTGGACGCTGCAGTGAGTACCAGGACTTCAACTTTTGACTGGATTCTCTGGATCTCCAGTGCACAGACAGCCCTTCTGCATTCTTCCACCCTGACTCTGCAGGCAGCCACTGTTAGTCTATCTTGTAAATCCTTTATATATCATATAAATATTTTATATTAAATCTGCTCTTTTAGTAAACCCTAACTGGTATAGTCAGCAATAATACATTCTAATCTTAAAAGGGTTCCGAGGATAAGTCTCACAAGATGTTCCCATTATAATAAACACTTTTAAAAACTGCATAAACATAAATGGGAGAATATATGAACTAATCCGAAGATACTTTCTGGTACACCAGGGCATTAAGAACTTTTATGTTTGTAGAAAACTATATAAGGCAACAAAGTGTGTTTTACCTGCAGATGTCTAGTGTATATTAAACTATGGATAATGGGGCCCTCGCTGATTTTTAACTGTTATCTTCTTCCTATTTAGGAAATATCAATTTTGGCTCTTTACTATTCTTCTCCAAGTTTGCTATGTTTTGGACATGGTCTGAATGTGTCCACCAAAGACTCACATGTTAGAAGTGTGGCAGAACCTTTTTATGAAGTGGAGCCTAGAACATGCTTGGGTCTCTGGAGGCACTGCCCTTGGAAGGGATTAATGCTGGTCTCAGGGAGCAAATCACCTCTCAAGAGGCTGTTACAAAGCAAGGCAAGCCTACATGCTAGGCTCTATTTCCTTGTCTGTTTCTCTGCTATGTTGTTTATACAACTGGGGGCGGGGCACAGGGGCCAAACAGATGGGGCTGCCTGATCTTGGACTTTCAGCATACCAAACTGAGAGTTCTAAAAACTGTTTTTCTTTATAAAGTACTCGATATTAAGTATTCTGTTATAGTAACACAAAACAGGCTAATACAGGGTTATGAGACATATATGTGAAAAATGGAAAATGTCATTTGAAGAAAGTTTAGGTATTGGTAGTAACTTCTGCCAATCTATAAATTTTTAATAGTATTTTTTCCTTTACCTTCTTCCTTTTTTTCCCCCTTATGTTACTGAGGATGGAATCCAGTGCCTCATGGGTGCTAGGCAAGTGCTCCACCACTTAGCTATATCCCCAGCCCTAATAATATAGTATATTCTAAAGAAGGCTTTTTTCCTTCTGGCCTAAAATAGGTCCAATGGCCTGTGAACTACAAAGTATAGATTACAAAAACATCACTTTGCAAACAGTCTATAGCTAAGTACAATTAAAATTGTTGTAAAAACAAAACAAAACTGGGCATGGTGGAGCATACCTGTAATCGCAGCATTCTGGGAGGCTGAGGCAGGAGGACTGCAAATTCAAGCCCATCCTGCAGTTTAGCAACTTAGTGAGAAACTGTCTAGAAAAAATTTAAAAAAAAAAAAAAAAAAAAAAAGGGCTAGAGATATAGCTCAGTGCAAAGGCCCTGACTGGGTTTAATCTCCATTACTGGAGAAAACCAATAAACGAGGCCTCAGTGCTTAGCACAATTAACACTTTAATAAAAACCTCCAATGATATTTGTTGGGATAATTTAAATGAGAGTGACAGAGAAGAATTTAAAGCTAAATTAACTAAAGATTTAAAAAGAAATGTCTTGTCTGACTTTGGCCCAGATCAGCACTTGGAACTGGATATCAAGAGGATCAGCTTTATGCCTAGGTAAATTTTATCTACTTATAGTCTGGGACACTAAAGAGAACTTATCATTTTCACCTGGCTCTGACAGCACTCAGATTTCCCAAATAGCCCAGCTGTGAAACTGACCCTGCCAAAACTCAGTCACCACCCAAGGAAATGGCAGTAAGGGGAGGGGCCGTCTAATTGTGCCATTATTGGTCTTTAACACCTGCATGCTAATTCTTAATCTGGAATTATCCAGTAACCAGCCCTGACAAACCTTGTAAATACAGAAAGAAAGATGGATTAGTGCTCCGACCACAGGGTTATCTGGGAACCCCTGCCCGGTTGATCTCTGGGTTGGGAATGTTCAAAACAAAGAAGGAAGCGGAAATCAGGAAAATGGGAATTGAAAGCCAAGTACCTCCGTACACAGCTCTTAACCACAGTGGCCCTACCTTCCTAAATCCAAAGGGTCTCTCTAGGAAGAATGACGCATTATATGAAATGGACTTCATAAATTCTGGCACATTACAACTGAGATGTATTAAAATTAAGAAAAGTTCTCTGAGAAATGAGAACAGGCCCCAAAAAGGAAAATAAAACAAAGATAATTTAATGAAAGAATCAGAAATAGGTAGTAGAGATTTGATGGCAAAGTACTGGGTTAGTGTCCCACGAGGGTCCAAGTTCCGGTTCTGCCATTTACAAGCCATAGGCGACCACATACATATCCCCTAGCCCATGAATCTTAATTTTTTTCTTTTACCCATCTCTCAATGTATACATACACACACACACACACACACACACACACACACACACACGCACGCGCCTTTTTTTCCTCTCCAGCCCAAGCCTAGGCAACGACAGGATCTTTTGTGGAATGTGACTACAGTGAGAGGCTCACTCAACTTGAAGGGGAAGACAGAATGTCTTTGCCATTAATATTCTGTGGAGTCCATGAAGGCATATGGATCTACATACTTATGGTTTTAGGAACAGGCTCTCAATTTGTTTCTATTTGCAACATTATCTTTGGCTCCTTTAAATTTCTAGAAGTTTGCTGATGAACGTAACTACATACACATTCAAGACCCAGTTCTTCAAGAAGAAATTTCAACCCAAAAAAGACTGAATCCTTTCAATAATAATAGCACTACTAATAGGAGAATATACAAAAGTCATGAAGATTCAGTGTTCATTTGGTCAACTACTTAGGAGAATTAAATGAGAATCAGAGAAATTTTCAAAGACATTATGGCAATTTTTATTGTCTGTGAAGACCAACTCTTTCTCTACGAAATCCTGTCAAATCACACTAGCAGGCAACTAAAAAAACACCATTAAAACCATTTCCTTAACATATATATTCAATGACATCCCTACTGTGTTCAGATTTACCAATGCTTTCCAAAAGGGGAATAGTGCTCAGGGAGAACTTTTTAACAATCATTTTGAGAGCAACTCTAGTTGCTTCAGGTAGCGCTCTCATATTGAGCTGTGGTCTTTCTCAGAGGTCTGCAAGAAAAGAAAGTCAATTAGCAGGGCTGGGGATTTAGCTCAGTGTTTCCACCGCCTGCCTTGCAAGAGCAAGGTCCCAAGTTCGATCGCTGGTACTAAAAAAAAAAAAAAAAAAAGACAGAGAGAGAGTAAATTAGCACCTTGGACAATTTAGTCCAAGAGTGAAAAACTTATTTGAATGTTATAGCTGAACAAGGGACAGCCACTGTAACCAGAGAATTCTAAGGCTATGACAAAAGGATTTTTAAAGCCTTTTAAAAATATAAACATTAAAAAGAGAAGTAAGAAAATTAGCAAGAAAGAGGTGGTAGCTAAGGTAGGAAGTGAAATGGTAGGAAATGAAATTGTCATGAACTGGTATGAGATGGGGAGGATGGAATAAAGCAGAGGGTGAACTGGGGCAAAGAGAAGAGATGATCTTTCAAACTCAGAGCTCTTAGGGCTGGGGATTTAGCTCAGTGGTTCCGCCGCCTGTCTCGCAAGTGCAAGGATCCGAGTTCAATACCGGGTACCGAAAAAAAACAAATAAAACTCAGAGCTCTTATTCAGAATCCCCAGAATGTCCTGTTTCTACCTCACAGTTCCATTAAACTATCCTGTGTATGTTCTAACAGAAAAATGAGAGAAAGGCATGAAATGTAGTTCAGTGGTAGAGAATATGCCTAGCATGCACAAGGCCCTGGGTTCAATTTGATCCCCAGTATGACCAAAAAAAAAGCAATTTCTAATAAAAGTAGAGAGTAAGGGTCGGGGATTTAGCTCAGTGGTTTCGCTGCCTGCTGCACGAGCACAAGGACCCGAGTTCGATCCCCGGTACCAAAAAAAATTTTAAAAAGGAGAGAATTAGGCTCATCTGACTCTGAATCACTGAACCTTGCTTTCAAAACATATCATACACATACGCTCTATAATATGCATATTAGAGCAAGCACTTGATTAGGGTGTGACTTTGGTCGCATTTTTTAAAAATTAATTTGCCTCTCATTCTTGTACAAGGGCCATGCTAATCTTCTCTGTATTGTTCCACTTTTAATATACATGCTGCCAAAGCAAGCACTGGTGACATCATTCTTAACTATTCTGTACTTCTATCTATTCCACCACTTCTGTATCACAGGCACTAGAGCCAGGAGGAACTCTAGAGATTAACTGTGGCCATGGGTGTAGTCAACCCAATGCTTTTAGAACAAAACAGAATTTTGAAGAAAGGGACTTACATTTCCACACACTTGACCCTCTTCTAATCCTCACTCACACGATGGAGCTTCAGAAAAATCCCGTCCTCTCTGAGCCATGACCTCAATATCAGAAGGACAACCATTTCTACTTATTCAAGAAATGATGAAAAGATAAATTCACAAATAATTTTTAAATTATTTTTTAAAAGGGCTGGGTATGTAGCTCCATGGTAAAGAATTCTTGCTTGGCATGTAGGAGGCCCTGGGTTCAATTCCCAGCACAGCCAGAAAAAAAGAAAAAAAGTAAGAGTGTGTGTGTGTATGTGTGTGTATTAAGGGGAAAAGCTAACACTTAGTAGATGGCAACAGTTGAATTCACCACATGTATGCCCTATAAGAAAGTATCACTTGCTGACCTTGGATCTCTTTCGTTGCCTCCAGTAAACACCTGAACTGTCACCTCCTCACTCTTAGGGGATGTGTCAGCTGCTGTGAAAACATAAACCAAACTTACCTGGACTGTGGTGACCTTAAAACTTAGAATCTGGTGGTGCAAATTCTCTATGATGAGTGTTAGCATTATGTATGCCTAAGATGTACCAATAAATGTTTTGCTATTAAAAATAAGTAAGTTTTTAAAAACTTGGAATTTTAGGGAAAATACTTTAAAAGTTTTTTGTACTCTGAATCAAACTTGGGGCTTCCCACATGCTTAAATACGATCTTTTGGGTTGGGGATGCAGCTCAGTGGTAGAGTGACTTCCTAGCACCACCACAAAAAGAAAACAAAAAGCCTTTTAATTGCTTCCCTTGTTACTACAGATTTTAAGATATAGAAATTTGCTAAAGATTTAAGGTTAAAAAAATAATTTATAGTGAAACTGTTTTTTAGGTAAGGGATGTTGCTGAGGATTGGACCCAGGGCTTTGGGCATGGGGCTCTACCACTGAGGTACAACACAGCCCAATGTTATTGTTTTTAATGGCTTAATCATTGCCTCTTTTTGGGAGTTTTATCTGTAATATGGGGATTGAGGGTGAGAAGCACCTATTCTGTGATTAACTACAATGAAAGAAGGGTGAAAAGTGCTGCAATCTGTCCTTAATGAAACTGAAGGGCCTGAGAATACTCCTGCTATTCATGAATAAAATATGGAGTGGAAGCCAGAAGTGCAATTTAAGTCTCACCTTAGCTGCACTACATTTTCAAACTTTGCATAATGTGGAAAACTTATAAGGCACTTGGTTTAAAAATAAGATCGGAGGTTTCTAAGTCTTAGAGACAAAGGGAAATGAAAATTGTATTACCCACCTTCAGACTACATTCTCTTGCACAGCTCCTGACAAGTGGTCTTGTAACTTAACTGGTGATGCTAGCTGGTCTTGCATCCCATTCCCAAGAGCCCCACTTCCAGCCAGGGTGGATTTCTGAACCTCCTGGGAAAAACCTCAGGTCTCAACTAAGAACAGGCACTAAACCAAAGCTGTTTAGAAGAGGAAGGGGAAGGAGGGTTCGCTAGTGAAAAGTTTTGCTCACAGTTCAGAGTACACTATATTCATCTTTTTTCAAAATAAGTAAGTCCTTGTTCTTCACATTCCATTTCCTAAGTCTGAGAGTAGGTAAATGTAAATTTCACTGAAACTACAACAGGATTATAGTGCAACATGTCAAACAACCTTCTAAAGGACACTGGAAGGCAAGTCAGATCTCCCAGCTTCCCCTCTCCCAACCCCAACATCCCTTATCAATGGACATAACAGTCAGGGATAATCCCTGCTGGAACTGAGGAGCCCATCTGTAGAAAGCAAACATTCTCAGACATTCTGCATCAAGCCCTAAATCTCCACATTAAAGCCGGGGAAACCTGGAAAAAGAAGAGTGGCCCAAAGATAACTGAGGAAATCTTAGAAGCAGTAAACCTAACCATAGCAGACTTAGGTGGAGAGAGGTTAGGCTTCAGTAATGTTTGCCAGGGCAAATATTAATGTGTTGCTCTTCTCACTACATACTCAATCCTTTTATAGCAAGATTCCAGGCTGATCTCAAGAACTCACGTAGGAGGATTTTATTACTGAAGTCATCAAAACATCAGTTACAAGGCAGGTCTGCCTTTAGGTTAGCAGCAGAGGGGAGCCTCCAAGTCTGAGCTCTGGGGAAGCCTTTGTTCAGGGAATCCTACCCCTCAGGCAGGGCTGTAATTTCAAGTCCCCAAATCAAATTTTAAAAGTGCCCCCTTGGAGAGCTGCAGAATAAACAAACAGGTCTGGTACTTTTCCTGGAACCTTTTTGCTCCCTCCCCCCACAATATCAAATTACTGCCCCCCCTACAGTTCCTTTTTTTTTAAACCGAATCACCCTATTGTGCATCTACCATTTCAAATACCTTGTAAATACATTCCCATTCTCCCCTCTCCCAAGTCTCCTAAGAATCTGGGAGGAGCTAACAAATGCAATTTGAATAATAATGAAGCAACCGAACAATTTAATTAGGAAAGGTAGCCCTAGAGACTCCAATAAAAGGGTTGAAAGCCTTTATCTATAAAAATGTGGCCGGGTACTCAACAGTGGGACCAATTAGGGAGAGTGCACAGGACAGAAATGCTCAGGTGCACACACCAGTTTAAGCAAATGGGAATCAGCACAAATCCTCCCAGGAGAGAAGACACTGGGGAAAAAGGGTGACTTTGCTGCTTTCTCATCTGCCATACTCAAGCTTAGTTAACTTTATTCTCTTTCGGATTCATTGCAAGTCGTGCCTAAACTGTCCTCGGAGAAAGACTTTGTACAGAGAATTTAAAGCAAGTGAATTCTCAACAGACGTTCTTAAAAATCAAATTACAAAGGTACTTTCATCCCTCACACAATTTCTTCAGGGTGAAGCATTAGTTATTTTCTCTAGGATGCAGACAGCTTCTCTGAGACTATCCTGTTTAACAGACGCATTCTACTGACCTTTTCAGATGACCTTACAGATCTTTTGCTTGCTTTTGAGGAAATAAAGATTATTCTTTCTGGAATCCTAAAAAGCTCTCAATTTCCTTAGGTCTTAAGAATAAAATTCAGGAAGCCCCCACAGGCTGAATGATTACTAAAACCAGCTTCTTGAACAGGAAACAGAGTTTGCTTCAGAGACAAATAGTTCCCCCGCCCCACTCTCACTCCCGGCCAGGCACTGCCATGCCCTGCTGGTTGGTAACACTTAGCACAGATAAGGTGTCCCAACAATGGCCTTCGCCTGGATCCCGGGAAACCCTCGGCCACTCGAGAAGTTCCTCTCCACCCGGGCGCGCGCGTCCACCCGCCCGCCCGCAGGATGAGTCCCGCGGCGACACAGGGCGAGACTGACACCCGCAGCTGCCGGAGACCTTACCAGTCACGCTGCCGCCCGCTGCCTTTTTTTAGCCTCGACATCTGAGCCCCCCCCCGCGTCCCCCCCCCCTTAAACAGCAGTGTTCTTGGAGAGGTCCCAGGGCACGCAAGAGGTCCTCTCCTGTCCGAAACCCCCGGACCCGGCGCAGACCTCGCGGCGAGGGCTGGGGAGGCACCGGCCCGGAGGCACCGGCCGGGAGGCGCCGGAGAGCGCGCGTTTCTCCTTCCCAGACTCTTCCGCCTCCCCTTTCCTCACCGACCCTGGTCCCCATTCGGCCTCCAACACCGGGCTCCCCCATTTCGCAGCTCGAGGTCGCCTCTCTAGCGTCCCCCACGCGCCCCCCTAGTCAGTCCCCTGGATCCCCTCCAAGTCCGCAGCCCGCGCGCCCGGCCCGGCGGGGGCGGGAAGACTCGGAGGAGCGGAAGGGCGCTCACCTCCCTCCTCCGCCCCGCTGTCCAGATCAGCGTCCGAGGAGTCGGGGCCGTCCCCGTAGTCCGCTAGCCCCACCAGCTCATCCTCCTCCTCATCCTCCTCCTCTTCCTCGTCCTCGCCGTCGTCCTCGTTCTGCGGCTGCGGCTTCCCCAGCACCTGGCTCATCGCGCCCCCCGGACAGCTGGCGCTAGGACGGCTGGGGTCCCAGTGCGAGCCAAGCCTCCTCGCCAGCCGCTAGCAACCTTTTTGTGAATTGGGGTTTTGTCTGGAGCTTCGCGGTCGGCGGCGGAGGCACGGGCTGCGTGTCCCCTGCGGCGGGCGGCGCCCAGGTCGGGGTCCCGGGGTTCCCAGCACTCCAGGAGCCCCCTCCCCCGCCCGCCCGCCGGCGGACTCAGCCGGAGCGCGGCAGTTCCTCCCCAAGGAGGGAGAGGGAGAGACTGCGTGACCCAAGTCACCTGACACACACTGTCACACACACACTCCGCACGGGTGCGCGCGCGCTCGCCCGCCCGGCCGCAGGCACCGCTCGGCGGGGCGCCGGGCCACACATACTCTCAAGCACTAGGGGTGCAGGATGGCACAGCGCCCCCCACCCACCCAGACACTCTCACAAGACACTCGCGCCGAACATGGGTCCCCGGGACGCGGCACTGTCACTCACTGCGGCGGCTGTGCGCCAGGGGCCCCCACGCGCGGCTCCCGCACGTGGTCTTGACACGGGCGGCTAAGCTGGGGGAGGGGAAAGCCTGCAAATCCGGAGAAGCCACCCACACCCCGCCAAGCGCGCACCCGCAGCGCCCCTACCTTGGGCTAGATGAGGTTCCAGTCCCAGTTGGGCTGCCCCCCAACATTGCGGTGCCCAAGCCCTCAACGCAGAGCAGTATGGTAGGGACACCCTGTAGATGCTGAAGCGCCCCAGGAAAAGAACTCAGAAATGCACAGCGGCGGTGCAGTCTCCATACCAATTGCCTTTTAATGTGCCTTTATGGCTCAAAGTATTTCCCATCAAGAATATTTTAAAAATCGGGCCCACGCTGATGTAAATATTTCTGAAGAAATCACACGTCTCATGGTTGCCAAGACTAAATAATAATTCCGCTGCAGCCTTTTGGAAAAGGTCTCAGGTGTATAACAAGCTCAGGGTTTATTCATAGCTGCCTCCTCATGTCTCCTTGTTGCATAGACTGTGATTTAAATAAAATAAAATTTTCAAGGCTTTTGTGGGAGGTGTCTGGGGTGTGGGGACAATCCTCAAATAGGAATAGCAGCAATGCGGGGGCGAGCCTAAAACGTGCGATCCTCCTTCACAAGATTTTCACCACAGGATATACAGTACCCACCCTTTCCGAGTATTGCAAAAAAATCACATGGGTGAACTTCCTTCTGTTCAACACAATAAGAAAAAAAAACAAAAACGGGCTGGTCAGCAAGGTGATCCAGATCCCACAGGTGCCAGCAGCTCAGCAGGTGGTGTGGCACAGAAGAGGAGAAAGGGAACTCAGACTGGAGACTCCTGGGGCCAAAGAGGGACTTGCCTTACTAGGGACTGTTTATTTAGCACCTACTATACTATATCCGGGGGCAGAATTAAAGGGGTCCAAGAATTTGCGGGGCAGGAAGAAACGTGCTCTCAGTCTACCAAACTATGACTTGTGTCCTGGATCTTTTAGTAGTTCTGGGTATTGAAGGTGGGTGGCTTCTTCTGATAGGAAAAGTCCTAAAATTTCCGGGAGGAGCCAGAAGGAAACTATTGGTGCATGCAAAAATTTTAACTGAAAAGCCTTTAAGTGAAGTGACAATTTACAGGACTGTGGGCAGAGTTAGGGAATCAATACAAGGATTAGTGGTAGTGGGAAGATATTACCAGCCCTAAAACTCCAGGAGTAAAGGAAGGGGTCTAGGGTGCTGGAAAGGTCCCCAAAAAGGCATTATAACTGATGAAGAAGTGGTGACATCAAGGAGATCACTGTGGAAAGAAAACCCTGATACACACACACACACACACACACACACACACACACTCCCTCTACTCTCCAGTACATGTTTCCCATTAGTCAAAGCCAAATGAAAGTCAGAAGGCCAGGGAATCTGGAACCTCCTCCGGGACAGATTGAGTAGGGAAGGTAGAGGGCAGGTCCCAGTGAGGTACAAACCAGTGGGGTTGCAAACAGCATCACCAGTACCACTAGGCACTACTTAATCTTTTCTAAGGGAAGTTACCTTTCTGAACCTGGCTGCTCATCAGTAAAACATTACCTCCTAAAAGGTAGTAGGAAGATTAAATGAGAAAAAGAAATTCTCAGGTTCTTACAAAGCTCATTTTGTAGGGGCAGTTCTCCAACCCTTCTTTTTTTTTTTTTTTTTGGTACCGGGGATCGAACTCAGGTCCTTGCACTTATGCAGCAGGCGGTGAAACCACTGAGCTAAATCCCTGGCCCAGTCCAACCTGTTTTTATCCTTTACAAAGATTTTCCCAAGTAGGTGTGTGATTAGCCCAGAACAAGCCCACCAGCCTGAGGAGGCCTTTGAGCTGAGCTGATTCAAGCTGCAAAAAGCTACTTCTTAATGAGACCTGAGAAGTTTGTCCAGGTTCAACCCAAATTCAAACTGTCAGGGCATCCCTGGGCTGGCTGCTGAATGTGTCTGTCCCATGGACCCAGCAGTGAGAAGACAACTCATACATAACCCAACAACTTCACTTTGCCTGAGACGGAAAAAGAATGAAAATGTCTGATGATCCTTTGACTTTCCCCAGGAAGAGAGACCTTAGAGAGGGAAACACCAGCAACAGAACAAAGCACACCCTGAGATAACTGAAAATTAGGCTAGTCTTGAGGATAAAAAGGACCAAGTCCCACAAAAATCAGGTGAAAGTAAATTCCCCATCACTCTCCAGCCCAAGCTAGATAAATGAGATATTCAGGTTTAAGACATTCTAAATCACCATCATTTCAGAAATGTATAGTATTTGCAAAGTTTGACCAAACAGGAGGGGGAAAACCTTTAATGCTTATCTTCTGTTGCTATTATTGCAATACTGAAGCTTTCAAACAAGGGATATATTGGGGGGGAACCCTAGAAGCAGTTCTTAAATTAAAAAAAAAATTGTGTGTGGATTCTTTCAAAATTAAAATAAAGTTGAAAAACGCTACATGAACCCTGAACACCTTCAAGAAACTCAGTGTGGAATCTGGTGACTTGGCTGCTGCCTTGGCCCCTCATTGGCTCCAGCTCAGCCTGTCTGTGGATGTCTCCCTGGGAGAGTGTTCTCAAGAATGTGAGGATGTGACTCGTGGCTACTTTGTTCTTGCTGTTGTATATAACCATGGCAGGTGTCTTATATTTGATAGGTGCTTGATAAGTGCAGGCAGAAAGAAAAGGAGGGGAAGAATAAGGGAGGAAGAAAAGAAAGTTAGGAAAAAAAAGTAGATAATATATGACCTGTTATCCACACAGATCTCATATATTTTAGAAAGAAACATCAGCAAGAGTGAGAAGCCAAATCTGAAATGAACAGACATTTCTCAGACAAAGAAGTAAAAGCAGCAAATGAACAGATGAAAAAATGCTCAACATCACTGGTCATTCAAGAGATGCAGATGAAAACAACAGTGAGATTTCACCTCACCCCAGAAAGAATGGCTGCTATCAAGAAATCAACCAATAACAAATGCTGGTGGGTTGTGGGGAGAAAGGAACCCTTCTTCATTGTTGGTGGGAGTGCAAACTGGTGCACCCACTGTGGATATACCTCAAATAACTAGGATTAGAAGTCCCATTTGACCCAGCTATTCCCCTGCTGGGTATCTTCCCAAAAGAATTAAAAGAATTGTACCACAGTGATATATGCTCACCCATGTTTATAGGGGCACAGTTTGTAATAGCTAAAATTTAGAAACAGCCCAAATGCCCATCAACTGGAGATTGGATAAAGATGTGGTTTTTTAATAAAATGGAGTACTACTTAGCATAAAGAGTGAGAAACTAGAGACATTTATAGCTAAGTGGATGCACATTGAGGCCATCCTCTTAAGTGAAATAAATAGGACACACGTGTAAATATTGAATAGTTTCTCTGGTGTGAAAAACTAAAAGTGTAAATAAGGATCAAAATGTATAATTGATATTGTGAAATAGGAAGAAAAGGTCTAAAGGAGTAGGGGAAGTGGGAGGGGTGGGGGAAAGAAAAGAAGGGAAAAGAGAAAATGAAAAAATGGAAACAAAGTCTTTGTAAATAGGGAAGGGAGGGCAGGGGAATGGGGAAAAAATAAGAACCAAGATACATCATGTAAAGGTACAAGATCCCAATGATGAATGTAACTGTATTGTATACCTAAAATGTACCAATAAAGAATGGGGAAAAAAAAAGAGCGAGAAGCCAAGTTTGGGCTTGGGAAATGGGAAATGGCAGAGTGAGCTGAATATGAACTGTGAGCCATGCATGGTGGTACGTGCTTGTAATCCCAGCACTGAAGCAAGAGGATTGCAAATTCAAACCTAGCCTGGGCATCTTAGCAAGACCCTGTTTCAAAATAAAAAATATAAAAAGGACTGGGGTTGTAGCTTAGTAGGAAGGCCCTGGTTTCAATCCTCACTACTGCATTAAAAAAGAACTGTGGGCTACAAAAAAGCAACTAGGAATAAGCTGACACTCAAGAGCAAGACAATAATTTGTAGGCCTTCATCCTTCCAGGGTTTTCTGAAGATTTGAAGGGATTACAATATAATGACTAGTTAATGCTTATTTTATTTCTACTAAGTCTTCTTTCTAAAAAAAAGCCTCTTAAATTAAAGAGACATTTTGTAACATCATAAAAGACGAGCTTCGTCTATTGGCCATTAAAATTTAAGAGACTAACAACCCCTAAGAATTTCCATGAATAAGGCACTGTTCCAAAATAATGTGAACATCATAATATTAAGTAGTATTATTTCCCCTACTTAATAGATAAGGAAACTGAGGTTAAACCATTTACCCAAGGTATCACAGGGAGTGGATCCTGGAACTACTTGAGAACTCAGCCTTTACACACAACTATTCATGTTTTGTTTGTTTGTTTTTGCAGTACTGAAGAATGAACCCAGTTTAACTCTACCCCCGAGCTACAGTCCCATCTCTTTTTATTTTTCATTTTGACACAGGATCTCACTAATTTGCCTACACCAATAGATGATCCTTCTGCCTCAGCCACCTGAATAGCTGAGATTACAATCAAGTGCCAACAAACTCGGCCTTATTCCTTCTAATGGCCAGGCTAAAGTATACATTACAGCCATTCAACTGAAAAGGGTGGAAGACAAGGGAGGGGCTGGCTGCCAGTCTCCTAGGTCAAAAAGCAAAACTCACATAGATGAGGTTGTCTCAGGCATTTAATTTACAGAATTCACTAAGAGGAAGAGGGAAGAAAATGAACCCCGAAAAGTTTCCTAACCAACAAAAGATAGAAGACTTTTGGTTAAAATTGCTGATTATCGTCATTCCTTTTGTTAGGAATACAAATAGTGCTTACTGCCCTTTCTGGTTTATATGGCTCTGTTATACTCTATGCTAAAGTACAAAATCTACATGTACTTTGCTTGAAATTCTGAATTTTATTTATTTATTTATTTATTTATTTATTTATTTATTGGTACTGGGGATCGAACTCAGGACCTTGCACTTGTGAGGCAAGCGCCAGAACCACTGAGCTAAATCCCCAGCCCGAAATTCTGAATTTTAAAAGCCAGAAGTTTGTTTCCGTATTTCAGTGAATTATTTTGCTATTACCAATTAGATGTCTTGTCACAGAGAATATAAGAGCTATTTAAAAGAAACCTGTACAGCGTAGGCAGAGTAATTATAATCCTGACTAGGGCAAGCAACTAAATACACCCTGCAGCCTGAATCTGAGGGTATTTTGAGGCATCTTGTGGCAGTGAGTCTGGTTCCTCAGATTCACATGTTGAAAGCTTTTCATGTTTCCTTTTAAAATATGTATTTAAAGTTATTCATTCTCCCTCTCCAAGCAAACAAAGGAAAGAGCCTTCTGCAGAATCTTGCTGGACTCTTATCCAGGGAAGCCAATCACATTTCACAACTGTGCACCTCAAAGCCTCTGTTTCACCTAAGGCAGTCGATGACCTGATGAAATTATTACAAATCATTAAATCATTTTCACTGAGGCACACCATCATGAAAGAGATCTTAGGAAAATAATGTTTTACTATTTTAAAAACATACATATGGTAAAAGAGCCAAGCAACACAAAAGAATATTTATTGAAAAAAATTTATCTCCTTTCCCTGACCTATAGTCTCCAGGTTTCCTTAGAGAGAACTACTCTTACCTTTTTTTTTTCTTATTCAGTACTGGGGATTGAACCCAGGGCCTTCCACATGCTGGGGAAACAATCCACCATTGAGCTACCTCCTCAACTTTTTTTTTTTGGTACCAGGGATCGAACACACGACCTTGCTCTTGCGACGCAGGGATGGTGCCACTGAGCTAAATCCCTGGCCCTTAAATCTTATTTTGAGATACAGTCTCACTAAGTTGCCCAAGCTGACCTCAAACTTATAGTTCTCCTGCCTCAGCATTCTGAGTAGCTGAGAGGCTTAACATTCTGCCTTTAAATGTATAAACATGCTCATAGCCACTAAACATATTCATATTTTATAAGTGCATCCTTTTAAGAGATGACAATTTTTTTTTAAAGGGCAATGGGATGTTCAAGACTGTGCTTTGAAGGAAACAAACGGGGGTCAGTGAAAGAGTAACTGGGGTTGAGGTAAGGGAAGTCACTTGATTTAGATAGGACAGCAAGAGGTGACCTCTCTGAAAAGGTGATATTGGAGTTGACCATGAGCAAGAGCCAGCAAAGTAAAAGTCAGGGAGGAGAGTGTTCCTTTTTTTTTTTTTTTTTTTGAGAGTGTTCCTTTTGATGGTGTGCTGGCCAAAAGAAAAGCTAAGGAGGACCAGGGCTTGGTGTTGGAGGAAGTGAAAGATCAGTGTGATTAAAAAAAAAGGAGGATGGTAGGCTCCAGGCACAGGTCATCTTTCCAGCCAAGGTGGGATTTTTTTTTTTTCCAAGGTGGGATTTTGCCTAAGCATTGAAGAGTTTTAAGAAGAGAGGTGACCTGTATGGTTTACTTTTCTAACACTGCATTCTGTTAGAGTGTTTCCTCAGATACCACAACAATCCGTTCCATCCCACATGCTCTTTTGCAAATGTGACTTTGCCACTCCTCCTATCTACAAAGTCTGCCAGAAAAATGTGTACACACTTCAAGAAAAGAAAAATAATAAATATCTGGCTAATGGCCACCACTCTGAGCACCTCTTCTAATTGTAGGGGCCAAAGGTGACTTGTATTAAACTCATGATGTCTCAATAAATTTAGCATTAAAATATGTATACAAGTTTTTCTTTTCCTAAAATATGTATACATTTTTTAGCAGACTCTGTATTTCCTTCCTCTTGAATCTGGGCACGCTCTGTAATTTGCTTTAACCAATAGAATATAGTAGAAGTGACAGGAACATGGTGCCACTTGTGAGATTGGACCATAAGAGGCATGGCTGCTTCTTTTTGTAACTTTTTTGGAAGCTTGAGCTACTGTTATAGTTTATATCTAGATGTCCCCTCATGGCCTCATAGGTGGGGTTTTGGGGAGGTGATCAGATCATGGGGGCATGATACTCATCAGTGGATTAGTTCACTGATGAGTTTATAGCTAAATGTGATGTTGGGAGGTGAAGCCTGGTCAGAGGAGGTTGGTCATTGGGGACATGGCCTGGAAGGATCTATCTCCTTCCCTCCTTCCTTGATCACTCTCTGTTTCCTGCTGCCATGCCAATAGCTGTTTCTCCTCTGCCATGCTGCCATGCCTTGGAGCCAGCCAACTATAGACTGAAACCTCTACAAACTGTTAGCCAAAATTAACCTTTCCTACTTAGATTTGTGAGTGGAGGATGTTGTGACTCAGTGATGAGAGAGGGAACTAAAGCAACCAACTTGAAAAGAAGTCTGGGTTAGCCTGCTGGAGAGGGCATATGGCGAGGAGACCCTGAAGTATTCCAGAGCATGAATACAGAGGCCCCAGTGCTTCAGCCATCCCAGATGAGGGGCCAGACATGTGAGTGGCACCATCTTGGTCTCTCCAGCCCAAACATCAATCAGGAGAACAAGTGCAGCTCATTTCACATGGCAGACAGACTTACTGTCTCAGCTGAACCCTGCTCTGGCAATCCACAGAACCATGAGCAAATGAAAGGACTGGTTTGTAAAACCATTGAGATTCATGGTGATCTGTTAAACATACCCTGGCTGATATGGAGAAAATGGGTTGGAAAGGACATAAAAGTAGAACCAGAAATAACATTCAGAGGCCACTATAGCTGCCCAAAACACAAATGACAGGGAACAGTGGAAATGGAGATAAGTGGATAGATTTGAGATAAATTTTGGTGGTAAAATAGATAAGATTTATTGATAGATTTGACATTGGAGGTCAGGAAAAGATTTCTCATAAGTAGTTGGTTTGAGCAGTCAAATGTATGGTGATGCTGTTTATTAGAATAAGATTTAGGAATAGGATTAGCAAGCAGGAACAAAATCAAAATCCTTGATTTCTACATTTAGATTACTATATATTGTTACAAGGAGCTCTCTCTTTTAATCCTGCAGTTTTGGCCTTTTCTTTGTTATCTACCATGTTGACTTTTTATTTTTAGATTTGATTTAATTGTTAAATTTGGCAGTGCTAGGGACCAAATCCAGGGTGGACATTAGGCAAGTGCTCCACAACTGAGCTATAGCTCCTGCCCTATCATATTCTCTTTGAAATAAATAAGAAAGTTTTCCAGTTCCAAGCCATGGATGAACTAAAGATGACATTTGTGATTACCCAAGAAAAGTCCCAAATTAATGAGAGAAATTGCTGCCTATAGAACTAATTTACTTTGAATTCATATGGACTTTTAAGCATAAGCTTCCGACATAATGATACCAGAACACGAGAGCAGAAAGCTTTCAACAACAGAATCAGCACAACAGAGATATTAAGTGTTCCACATGTCTGTAGATCAGTTTGGACTTGGCAGCTCCTAGTTTGACTGAGCTAGTCACATCAACTCATATATTCAATGATGCAAGAAAACAGACTAAGATAAACAACTTTATTGAAAATTCACTAGAAGCCAGCACCATGTTGTAAGCATGCGTATAATCCCTGCTACATGGGAGGCTGAGGAAGGAGGATTTAAAGTTCAAGACCAGGGCCGGAGATTTAGCTCAATGGTTCTACCACCTGCCTTGCAAGCACAAGGTCCCAAGTTCAATCCCTGGTACCAAAAAAAAAAAAAAAGTTCAAGACCAGCCTGGGCAACTTTAGTTGCACTGTCTTAAAATACAGAAAATAAAAAGGGTTGCAGATGTCATTTAGTGGTAGAGTGCCCCAACATTCATCTCCAGTAACTGAAAAAAAAAATCCACTACAATGAAATCCCAAAACAATTGCATATATATTTCATTTATTTTATCTAACAAAAGTAGCAGACAGTACCATTCGTTACTTACCAACCATTCTCAAAGACCTTCTGGAGGAAGAAACATGCTGGGGAATTTCTAGGAAAGATTTTGTCTTCTGGTAAAAGAGGCTGGTGAATCAGAAGAGTCCCCTGATATACCTTTTCCTAATTGGAGCACAGTTGTGTTAGAACATGGTAGTTGGAGGTGGGGAAGCTATCTTACAACCATGTGGTGATAAGTATAAAATTAAAACCCCATCTCAGGAACAGTAGAATAGAAGAAGTAAAGGTCTTCTCTTTGATGACTTTGCTGAACTGCTACACTACAACCTGAAAATTCTTCACCCCAAACTTTTTTCACCCAAGAAGCTATAACTTTATTAATGATAGAAACAGTACATATTTCAAGCCAAGCTGCAGTCACTTTCTTGACACATAAAAAAAAAGTTCTCATTTTCAGCTGGTTAAATTGTTAATTGTATAATAGGACGTATGAGATCATTACTATTGTTCTTCTTAGGGCTTAGATTGCCTTTGCCCTGACTGACACAAGACTGACACATTTGGTCATGACAACACCAATTCATTCATTCATTTCTTTGTTTATTTAGAGACTGGTCCCCAGGCTGGCCTTGAATTCTTATGTTCAAGGAATCCTACTCCTGAGTAGCTGGGACTACAGTCACGTGCCATCATGCCCGCATCATCAATTCTATGTCTTTAAATTTCACACCCGATTTATCAACTTCCTCATCAGTCTTCTTTTGCACAATTGGAATCTGTGTAATTTCCCTATTTGGAGGGATACTGGGTATTGAACCCAGGGCCTTCTTATTCAGCTACATCCTCAGCCCTTTTTTATTTTCCATTTTGAGACAGTCTCCCTAAGGTGCCCAGGCTGCCCTTGAACTTGGTATCCTCTTTCTTAAGTCTTTAGAGTATCTGGGTTCCTAAATGTTTAAAACAACTTCACCTTGAACTTTGCCTTTTTTTTTTTTTTTTTTGGTACAGGGTATCAAACTCAGGACCTTGTGCTTGTGAGGCAGGTGGTGGCACCACTGAGCTAAAACCCCAGCCCTTTCACCTTGAACTTTGAATTCCTCAGCTCCTACTAACTCCTACCCTACCTATGCTTAATGATAAAAATCCTTGATCTTGGCATTTCTCAAAACTATATAGGAATCTGAAGGTGGGCTCTTATAGACATCTGGGTTTATGAGCATAAAGAGGAAAGTGGATATTCCTATATTTTGGGATAGTGACTCTAGTAACATCTATAACCTGCCAAAGGCCCAGTTTGGAAGTAGTCTTCCATGCCTTCTTTTTATTCCAACTTTCTTTTGCTTTATTAACATTCTTCATAGATTTAAGCTGCTGCTGCCCACTGGGTTCCTTATGTGGTTGCCCATGTGGAATCTTGATCTTTGAGCTCTGACACTGATTCATCACTGTCAGATTTAGTTCCACACCTGTGCAGGGAACACAAATCAAGATGGTGGCAGAAAGAGCCCAAACTTCCTATTTCATGAGAAAAGTAGAAGTGTACTCCTTAAGATGGTACTTCTCCACCTTGTCCAGTCATGACACACATAGAAAATGATACTGGTTGTAAATGTTCAGAGTGCTTACAGCCAGAGGCAACTGGCCTGAACTTTTGTTACCTCAAGCCCTGCCTAGTTGCCCCAGAGTCTGTGGGGATCAATAACTTGGCCATGCCTGCAAACTACTTATGGCACACAAGTGGTGGTAGTAAATTAGTTGGGAAGTTCTGCTTTAGCTATGAGGGTAGGAGTGTTCTAAACTTTACAGCAAAACACAACCTATCTGACACAATATATACTCTTCATCCTAGGAGGAGAGATGGATGACACTTGATCACACTTCTGGGAATAAAGTTCAGAAATTATGTCATATTCAAAAGATCCTGCTGAAGGTGTCTCAAGATATAACAGGAGACAGGCTGAGGATTTAGCTCAGTGGCACTGTACCTGCCTTGAAAGTGCAAGGTCTTGAGTTTGATCTCCAGTACTGCAAAAAAAAGGACGTAACAGGAGATAATTGAGGCTCCACCAAAAAGAGACTTTGCTTTTGCTTCTCCTTGTATTTCGCCCTTCATTCTTCTCCCTATGCATGAAAACCAGTTTTCTGTGCTTTTCTTATCAAATGGCAGAAAATTACTACCTCATCTTCCTACCCTCAGGATAGTGACCCAGGATCTGGATCCAGCTATCTGGATTCAAATCCTAGCTCCACCACTAACTAGCCATGTGCCCTGGACCAAGTTACTTAACTTTGTGTCTTAATTTCCTCATCTGTAAAACTGGTGATAATGTTCTATCAATAGTTCGTGGAAATAATTAAATCTTTTAGGCTATATAAAATAATTTAAAGCAATAAGCACTATACAAGTGGGTATTATTATCTATTATTACTAGGCAAAAAACAAAACAAAACTGATCAGTTGAGTTTGGGCCAATAGTCCATCCTGGCCTAATCTCCCACTCATACTTTACATATAATCATGTACTACTCTTTCACAGCACTAATCTCAATTGTAATTTAATATCTAATTGAGAGCTAGGCATGGTGGCACACAGCTGTGTGAACTGTGGGAGGCCGAGGCAGGTGGGTCACAACTTAAAGCCCAGTTTTGAGACCAGGGATGTAGCTCAGTCGTGCAGTGCCTGCCTGGCAAGCACAAGGCCCTGAGTTCAATTCCTGGTACCCCCCCCAAAAAAGCCCAGTCTTAGCAACCCATTGACACCCATATCCAAATTAAAAGAAAAAAAGAGAGAGGAATAAGAAGAGAGGCTGGGAATGTAGCTCAGTGCAAAACTCCTGAGTTCAATCCCCAGTATCACCAAAAACAATTTTTTGACTGAGGACTAGACTCCAGGACTGCTATGGTTTAAATCTTAAACATCCCTCAAAAGTCTAGTGTTCAGAAGTAGGGATTTTGTAAGGTAATTGTATTATGGGAGTGCTATACCCATCAGTTCATAGATGATAAGTTCGTAGCTGACTGTGTTGTTCAAAAGTAAAGCCTGGGCTGGGGATTCAGCTCAGTGGTTCCGCTGCGTGCTCCGCAAGTGCAAGTACCCAAGTTCGATCACTGGTGCCAAAAAAAATGTAAGGCCTGATCAGAAGAGGCCACTCACTGGGGGTGTGACCTGGAAGGGTGTGCTCTTGAACCTAGCTCTTCCCTTTTCTCTCTCTGCTTCCTGGCTACCATGTGGTGAATGACTTTCCTCCACCATGCTGTTTCTGCTTTGGAGCCAGCTGGTCATGGACTAAATCTACTGAGACTGTGAGCCAAAATAAGCCTTTTCTCTTTTAAGTTTCCAGACTCAGGTATTTTGTCCCAACGATAGGAAAGTGACCAATACAAAGATCATCTGCCACTGCTCACCATTCTATCCTTTGTGACTAGACCAGTGGTCGGAATCTCCATGAAGTACAATCTTAGAGTACATCATTTTCACTGTATTTGATATGAAACATGGTAGCTTAATGCTGATCAAGTCCCAATAAACATGTTTTGGTGACTGAACTAATGATCCAAGTTATTATGGCCGGCAGTGCAGCTGTATGGCTGCTGAGGTCCACTTTCATAGATGAGGATGCTGTGCCTCAGTAGAAACCTCAAAATACATCCACCATTGGCCAGGAAAGGAAATACAAAGTCAAACAAGTATCAGGCAGACATAATCAATCACCTCCATTTACCTTAGTTTTTGTTTATTTCTGTGCAGTGTTGGAAATTGAACCTAGGACTTCACACTAAGCATGTACTCTACCATTGAACAACTCTCCCAACCCTTCCTTAGTTTGTTAGCATCAAACATTGTTAGGTATCAACATACTTAGGAAGGAAACCCAGACATGAAAGTTGGTGGCCCCTTCTCCCATCTTTGTGACTCAGTTGTAACCAATGACATGTGTTATGGCTCATATCTAGATGTCTTCCCCAAAGCCTCATGAGCTCATAAGTGGGGCTTTTTGGAGCTGGCTGGATCTAGGGTATGTGATACTGGGATTAAGTTAGTCCACTGAGTGGTTTAGCATAGATTTGGGTATGGATAATAGGAAGCCCCACTCTGGGTGCAGGTGGCACCACCCAAAAAGCTGGCAGCCTGGATAGGATAAAAGGAAAAGGGAGACTTGCTGCCTACTGCCTGTTCTGCCATGGACTGTTTTTCTCTGTGATGCCCCTCATGCTACCCTGCCTTGGAGCCAGTCAACTATGGACTGAAACTTCTACCAACTGTGAGCTGAAATAAACCTTTCCTCCTTTAACTTTGGGTGTCAGGTATTGTGTCTCAGCAATGAGAAAAGTAACTAAGACAACATGTAAGGAGAAATATGTTTAAAGGATATCTGAGAATAATTTGTTCCTCAATTAACGTAAATACAGTGGGAAGGCCTTCATCCATTTCCTGCCTATGTATGAAGCCAAAGCAAAAGGCAAAACTAAGGGTTGCATAGTAGAACAGTAGATAAGCCCAGATTTCTTTTAATATGTAACTTATTACATGTCTTTATTGTTTAAGCCACTCTAGACAAGTATACTCTTTCTTGCAGCCAAACACACACAAACTAATGAACATGGTCCCCTTAATGAAAGGGAACGGGGTCCCAGAAATGGAAGTCAGTGCAGGAGATGAATCAGAAAATAAGTAGCTTAAAATTAGGAACAGAGAAGGATGCCCACTATCACATCTCCTGTTCTACAACATACTGGATATATTTGCCGGATGATAAGATAGAAAAAGAATCAAAAGAATCATGACACTAAAAGTACATACTATTGGGCCAGGGATTTAGTTCAGTGGTTCTGCTCCACTGCCTGCTTCACAAGCACAAGGACCCAAGTTTGATCCCCAGTACCAAAAACAAAACAAAACCCAAACTATAAAGTAAAAAAGTCAATAAATTGGACTTATTCACCAAAATTAAAAATATTTTCTCTGCAAAGACCTGATTTGAAGGATGAAAGTTAAGATACAGACTAGGGTAGGATACTTGATAATCACATATCTGACACAGAACTCATATCTAGAATGCATAAAGAATTCTCAAAACAGTGTAAAAATACTATTAGAAGGGCTAGCTCAGTAGTGAAGTGCTTACCTAACCTGCCCCAAGGGTTCAATCCCTAATAACGTAAAACAAAAGCCAAGCCAAAAACCCAACAACAATCAAACAAATACTATTAGAAAATAGGCAAAAGACATGAAGAAGCATTTCACTAAAGAGCATATAGATGATCTAGGTGAGATCTGGAATGACCTGCAAAGGCTCAAATGTTAAAGACTTAGTGCCCAGCTTGGCACCATTGGGAGACAGTGGAAGCCTTTAATGGTGGGGCCTAGTGGGAGGTTTTCCTACTGGGAGTGAAGGAGGCATCCTTCACAGGGGCTAATGGGACCTTATCCTCTCCCTCTCTCTCTTTTGCATCCCACCCATGGTTTTGCCATGAGTTCACAACATGATGTACTGCTTCACCACAATCCCTAAAGCAATGAGGTCAACCAACTATGGACTGAAACCTCCAAAACTGTGAGCCAAAAAATGCTTCCAGGGCCGGAGATGTAGCTCAGTGGTGCCACACCTGCCTGGCAAGCACACACACAGTCCTGAGTGTGATCCCTGGAACCAAAAAATAAAAAAAAAATGCTTCCTCTTTTCACATTGATTGTCTTAGGTATTTTGTTACAGTGAAGGAAAGCTGACTAATATAACAGGAATGTTAAGTAAACATTCGACCCAGGTGTAGGGGTGCATGCCTGTAATCCCAACACTTGGGAGGCTGAAGCAGGAGGATCACTGTGAGTTCAAGGCCAGCCAGTCTGACCTGCACAATGAGACTCTGTCTCAAAAAATAATGTAAACATATCAAAAGATGTTCAACATCATTAGCCATTAAGGAAATGCAAATGAAGACCAAAATGAGATACCACTAATACTTATCAAAATGACTGAAATAAAAAATAGTGACAATGCTAAATTCTGGCAAAGATGCAGAAAGACTAGATCTCTCATACCTCAATGATGGGGATTAAGTGGTATGACTATTCTGGAAAACAGTTTAGCAATTTCTTTTTTTTTTGTACCTGGGATTGAACACTGGTCCTTGTGCTTTTGAGGCAGGTGGTGGAACCACTGAGCTAAATCTCTGGCCCAGCAATTTCTTTATGACACTAAATACACAAATACCAAATGACCCAGTGTGTTAGTCAACTTTCCTTCACTATAACAAATATCTGAGATAATCAACTTTTTAAAAAGTTTATTTTGACTCAGTTTTAGAGGTTTCAGTCCCATAATCAATTGGCTTTGCTTTGGGTTTGTGGCAAGGTAGCACATCAGTGTGAGAGTATGTGGTAGAGTAAAACTGCTCACGTCACAGGAAGCAGAGAGAAAGAGACAACAGTCCCCCAGTCCCTTTGGGGGTAGGCGCTCAATTCCACTAGGCTCACCCTCTTAGAGTTTCTACCACCTCCCAACAGTGCCAAGTTGGAGACCACACCTCTAACATATGGGCCTCTGGGGGATGCTCAAGATTCAAGGCATAACACCCAGCAACAGCCTTTTTGGGTACTTATCCCAGAGAAATGAAAACTTATGTTCGTATAAAAATATGTATACATGTATACAAATATTCATAGCAGATTTATATATAGTAACCAAAGAATATAAACATTCCAGATGATTTTCAACAGGTGAATGGCTGAGCAAGCTGTGGCATAGTCACATCATGCAATACTACTCAGCAATAAAAAGAATGAGCTATTGATAAAAACAACTTGAATGCGGGCTGGGGATTTAGCTCAGTGGTTTCGCTGCCTGCTGTGCAAGCACCAGGACCCAAGTTCAATCCCCAGTACCAAAAAAACCACAACAACTTGAATAGATCTTAAAGGTATTACACTAAGTGAAAAAATTCAGTTTCAAACTCAGACTGGTGGTACACATCTGTAGTCCCCGTACTCTAGGAAGTTAAGTCAGGAGGATCACACATTTGAGTTCAGCTTGGGCAACATAGTGATTTGTCAAGAAGACCCTGTCTCAAAATACAAAATAAAAAGGGCCAGGGATGTAGGATAGTGCAAAAGCCCTGGGTTCAATCCCCAGTACCAAAGAAAGGGAAGAAGGGGGAGGAGGGAATGAGGGAAAGCAAGAGGAGAGGCAGCCTCACAGGGCATCACATACTGTATGACTCCATTTATATGACATTATTGGAGTGACAATATTACAGAAATGGGAAACAGATTAGTGGTTTCCAGGATTTAGCAACAGTTTGGGTGCTATTTTACTGTAGCTGAATGAGGAAGATTCTTTGGGGGCAATGGTATAGTTCTGTACATATACGAGGTCTGATAAATACAATGAATTGTTTAAATGTTAAAGTTATAGGAAAAGATACATCATCATTAATACTCTTCAAAATACCCCCTGCTTCAAATACACACACTTCATTTTTCTTGCTACTTTCTTTGATTTTTATTTTTATTGCTGAGGACCAAACTGAGGACCTCATGCTTACTAGGCAAGTGCTCTACCACTGAGCTAAATCCCCAACGACTGTTCTTGCTACTTTCTGAAGCAGTTCTGGATGTCTTTTTAGTGATTATCTTTAGTTGTGCTGTCATGGCTGCTTCAACGTCCCGAATTAATTGAAAACATTTTTCTTTCATGCTTATATATTTGACTTTGGGGAAGAACCAGAAGTCACATGGTGCTAGATCCGGCGAATAAAGTGTGAGGATGAGGACACAATGTAAAGTTTTGTTTTTTGGGTTTTTTTTTTTTGGTACTGGGAATCGAATTCGGGACCTTGCACTTGTGAGGCAGGTGGCGGAACCACTGAGCTAAATCCCTGGCCCCTACAATGTAAAGTTTTTACAAGCCTGACTTTCCATTGGATGGCACTTGGCAGCAGCATTCACTATGTTTTAAAAATCATACTTCCTAAAGACATGCATGAAACAGGATTTCCACAACTGCTTCAGAAAGTGGCAAGAAGTATTTGAAGTGAGGGAGAGTATTTTGAGGAAGACTAATAGCAATGTGTCTTACTGTAACAAAGTTTTCAAAACTTAAGTTATATTCAAGTTTTAGTTTGATGGGCTGGGGATTTAGCTCAGTGGTTTGGCTGCCTGCTGCACAAGCACAAGGACCCGAGTTCCATCCCTGGTACCAAAAAAAAAAAAGATATAGTTTGATAATCCCGTGTGTGTGTGTGTGTGTGTGTGTGTGTGTGTGTGTGTTCAGTACTGGGGATTGAACCCAGGGCTTTGTGCTTGCTAAACAATCTCTCTACCACTGAGCTCATCTCCAGCTCTTTTTATTAGTTATTTTGAGAGAATGTCATGCCAAGTTCCCCAGACTGGTCTTGAACTTGGGATCCTTCTGCTTCGGGCTCCTAAGTAGCTGGAATTATAAGTGTGTACCTCCATGCCTGGCTTAGTTGTGTATCTTGATTGTGGTGGTGGTTACATGAAACTAAACATGTGATAATATAGCATGGAGCTATGCACACATCTTGTATAAATGACTTGGTACTGTGAAGATGTTAATTCTCTTCAAAGAGTGACCAGTTGATTTCTCAATTCAATTACATAAAAGCTGAAAACTTCAGTTGCTAAGATGGATTCTTTGTGATTTCATCTATCTTCTCATTCTAGGATCCTGGCTAAAGAAGAAGCCACTCTTTGGGGGCATGATGCTCTCAGGGCAGAGGGAAGACCCTCAAGGGGACTGGAGAAAACAATAAAGCATACATCATATTCAAGTTTCTGCTCCAATGTGGCATTGACCAAAGTAAGTCAACACGAGCTCAAAACCAGTGCAGCAGAAAAGTCTATACCACATATGGGAAAATACTATAAGCCTGGAAATGAAACAAGTAATTTTGAATGAACAATGCAACACGTCACACAGATTTACTATGATTCCACAGCAATATCCCAAATTTTTCATGAAGCCTAATAAACCAATTCTAAATGTTAACTAAAGAGCAAAGGGCTAAGAATACTTATGATTTTTATAAAGGAGAAAAACAAGTAAGTTGGGTGAGATGCCCAAGATCAGAAATCAAGATATGAAATAAAACCACCACGGATTGTCAGGCAATATGCTACTAGCAACAGGATAGACAATGGAACAAAAGAGGGGACCTAAAACAGAACCAGACATACATGAAGAACCATTATAGGATACTGCTAGAACTGCAGATGAGAGAAACAATGAAGTTCAGATGCAATGTGGATACGGTGGAGGATGAAATTGAAAAACTTTTGGGAGAAAATATGGGAGAATAGTTTTACATCTTTGGGGTCAAACAGGACTTCTCAAAACACATGGAATAGAACTGAAGATAAGACCAATGAGCAAAAGAGAAAACAAGAATGGTTACCAAACGTAAAAGAAGCACCACCACACTTGTAATCAGGGAAATACAAATTACAGCCATTGTAAGAAATCATTTCACACACAAAGAAAATGAGCTGGTGAAGATGTAGGGTATGAGGACTGCTGGTAGAGATAAAAATTGGGACAACCAGTTTCAAAAACAACTTGACATTACCTAATGAATTTGCCACACCATACCTTAGACCTAACAACTCTACTTCTAGATACATATTTTGCACCACTAGTTGTGACGGTGCATGCCTGTAATCCTAGTACTCTGACATGCTGAGGCAGAAGGGTTACACTTTCAAGGCCAGCCTAGACAATGTAGTGACTTAGCAAGACCCTGTCTCAAAATAAAAAATAAAAATAAAAAGGGGCTGGGAATGTAGCTCAGTGCAAAAGTCTGAGATTCAATCTTCAGTACAGCAAAAAACAAAAACAAATTCTTTTGGTTTTTTTTTTTGTTTTTTTTTTTTGGTACCGGAGATCGAACTCAGGTCCTTGCCCTTGCGCAGCAGGGCGGGGAAACCACTGAGCTAAATCCCGGCCCTAAATGCACGATGAGAATTTTTTTTTTTTTTTGGTACCGGGGATCAAACTCCAGACCTTGTGCTTTCGAGGCAGGCAGCGGAACCACTGAGCTAAATCCCCAGCCCTACAAAAACAAATTCTTGCACACATGTATTAGAAGAAATATTGGAGAAGCCAGGTATGGTGGCACATGACTGTAATTTCAACACTCTGGGAGACTGAGGCAGAAGAATGGCAAGTTTGAGCCTAGCCTGGGCAACTCAATGACTTAACAAGATTCTCTCTTAAAATAAAATGCGGGGGGTGGGGAGTGGGGGGGTGCTGGGGATGTAGTTCAGTGCAAAAGCCCTGAGTTCAATCCTCAGTACTGGGAAAAAATTAGTAATATTGAAAATTGTTCACAGCAACATTCTTTGCAACAGCAAAAACTGGAGGTAACCCATTGTCCAAAAATAGAGTGGATAACTAAATCATGGTATATTCTTTTTTTTTTTTTCATGGTATATTCTTACAATGAAAAACTATATGACAGTGAATATTGTGAATCTTAGAAACAATGCTGAGTGAAACATGCAAGTTGTATAGTAATGATGCAAAATTGTACCATTTGCAGAAAGTTCAAAAACAGGCAAAAAATAAACCACATAGTGTCTAGTGTTTAGGGATACATATATTTGTGATAGAATTATGAATTCAAACATTCCAGGTGGTGGTTTCCTCTGGAGGAGCAAGATATGGAGGGCACATGGAAGGCTTCTTACTTGAGTTGAAGCTGTAGCAAAGCTAGGTCTTGTGGAGTGGCAGGGATAGAAGCCAGAACAGGGTACTGAAGGTTAAATGTTGAAGCTAACACCATGAAAGATAGCTAGTGCGGTGAATTCATTAAATAAATGCTGCAAGAAGTAGGAACAGATTATATTATCACAAAGCAGGGGCTCTTATTTGCAGAGCACACTTCTTTCTCATGAAGCTGAAGAAGCAGGTGGTGGGGTGCATATATGAGGCTGGCTGTGATTGAGCTGGTCAGAGGAGCAAGAACAAAGCTGCTGGCTGGGAGCCTTCCTCATACAGAGGGTAATGTAGGAGACTCCTTTCATTGATTGCTCTAAACCGTGTGTCTACTTGGTGATGAGCAAGCAAGATCTCCAAGCTGATCAGCCACTGCCTGCCTTGGCTTTCAATGGGGCCCCCTGCCAGGAATTGTCATTAATCAAAGTCTGGGAACAAATGCAGACTAATCAGCTCCCAGAAGCACATGTCTTACAGGCTGGCTTGAGCTTTCTAGTTTTTTTTCTTTCCAACTGATTGCTCTGACAGCCAACAAATATAACTTAAAACCCCTTCTCATAGTGACTTGTTATGGTGATATTTTAAAAGCCTCTCAGGGAAATGGAGCATTCTACATCTTTGGAAGTTTATTCAAGGGACCATATGAGACAAATTTCTTTATCTGAAAAGCAGAAAAAAGAAACAATCATATTGAAAAGTCATATGTACATACCTTGCCTTTGGGGGTTCTCCTGGAGCTTGGTTGTGACCTGCTTGGAGAGGAACCTGGAGCTACTATTGGGCAGGAAAAGAAAATGTGTTCTATAGCTTCAGAAGGGGAGCCACAGAATCAGGAACACTCAGATGGCCAAAGAACACTCAAAAGGGAGTTTTCATACCTTGCTAAATACAGCTACAGCTACGTCTATGGGGATGGGGGTTATTCCCAAAGCAGTGGTGAAAATCATACACTAACCCTTCCCTCAAGGGGGCAGGAACTCTTGGGATTTCTCCTGCCAGATTTTCCCTGGAAGAGAGAGGGAAACAAGTATCATAAGGAAATGGAGGAGATCCTCATGTTTCTTTCCCGCTAGAAACCAGGCCTATTTCAGAGAGGATAAGAAAAATCAGATTCACTATATGCTTATCCCGAACCTCAGGTAAGACCAAAACTCCACTTTTGGTGTTCCACCTGCCTCAATCTCCACTTCTGTGGTTGGAGAACAGACATCTGTCCAAGCCTTTTCAAAATGTTTAAAGGGTGAAAATTTTTTCCTACACTGTGGGTTGTCTCTTCACACTGTTGGTGGTTTCTCTTGCTGTGCAGAACCCTTTTAATAAAAAGAGATCCCGCTTGTTGATTGTGGTAGTTCATGAGCAACTGAGGTTTTGTTCATAAAATCTTTTCCTACACCAATGTCTTCAAGAGTTCTACCTAACCTCTCTTCCAGCCAGTTCAGTGTTTCTGTGTTTTTTGTGGTTTTTTTGGTACTGGGGATCGAACTCGGGTCCTTGCGCTTGCAAGGCAGGCGGCAGAACCACTGAGCTAAATCCCCGGCCCTAGTGTTTCTGTTTTAATATATAGATCTTTAATCCATTTCAATTTTAGTTTGGTTCATGGAGGAAGATATAGGTCTAGTTTTAATCTTTGGCAAGTGGAAAATTTTTCTGGCACCATTTATTAAAGAGGCTATCTTTCCTCCAGTGAGGATGTTTGGCTCTTTTGTCAAAGATGAGGTGGCTGAGTGTGTCTGGAATTGTTTTGAGAATTTTTTTTGGGGGGGGGTACTGGGGATCGAACTTGGGTCCTTATGCTTTCAAGATAGGCGGTGTAACCACTGAGCTAAATCTGCAGCCCTGGGTCTGGAGTTGTTTCTGCATCTTCTAATCTGTTCCACTAATCCTCTAGTCTGTTTCTTTGCCAGTATCATGCTGTTTTTATCACAGTAGCTTTGTAGTATAGTTTCAAGTTTGGGATTGTGATACCCCCTGCTGTTCCTCAGACAAAGATCTACTACCTAGAATCTATAAAGAACTTTAAAAAATCAGACCTCCCAAATTTAATGACCCAATCCAAAA
>NW_004624799.1:4714437-4725080 GCF_000247695.1 Heterocephalus glaber | reverse complement strand
TTTTTTTTTTTTCCCCCTCCCCAGAACTGGAGATTGAACTCAGGGGTTTGCACACGCTAGGCAAACACTCTACCACTAAGCTACATCCACAGGCCTTAAGTCACAATTTTTAAAAAAGTTGTCATATTTCATGGTTCCTGTGTATGTGTAGGAGAGGAATAAGTAATACTTGATATATACATGGAAGTAAACTCAGGGAAAGAGTAACTCTCAAAAAGGGAGCTTATAACTCTGATTTATATGTCATCTTCAATATAAAACAATAAATTTCTAGAGAAACTACAACACAAAAGAAAAAGGCCTTAAGTCTTTAGAACTCGTAAACTGTTGGAAGGTGAATGTATGGAAACTAATGGTAGATAAAGGCTAGTTGGTCCAGTCTGATATATAGAGTCCTCTGGTGTCATTTCCAGGCCGGTAAGAATGTATGTAAAGTTAAATGTCCTTGTTAGTTGAGAGGGTGAGAAGGACACTTTTAAATTTATGTCGTACTTTTAGGCAGAGGAAGGGCAGACAACTTTGCTTGTATCTACTTCTCAGTTGCATTCAGCTTAAAATATTCTTATGTCAAGTTGCATATTCTGTTACCCTTCACTGGAATTAAAGATATGTTAGAGGGTATAGCTCCGTGGTAGAGTGCCTAACATTTATGGAGCCCTGAGTTTGATCTCCAGCACTGGAAAAAAAATACAGTAGAATGTGCAAGGCCCTCATTCAATCTTCAGCAGGGCAAAGGAAAAAAAAATGCTGGAAGAAAGGTCAGCAAATAATAGCCATGGGGCAAATCCAGCATACTGCTTATTCTTGTAAATAAAGTTCTATGGAACACAGCTATGCCCATTCCTTTACCTACTGTCTACATCTGGTTTTACAGTACAGTGACAGAGTTGAGTAGTGAAATAGAGGGTTTTTTTTTTTTTTCGGTACCGGGGATTGAACTCGGGTCCTTGTGCTTGCGAGGCAGGTGGTGGAACCACTGAGCTAAATCCCCACCCCTGAGTAGTGAAATAGAGACCACATGGTCCACAAAACCTAAATATACTTCTAATCTATTCTTTTACAGGAAAAGGTTTGCTGAACCCTTTACTAGATGTGCAATTAGTATAATACTGAGAATAACTCTTGTCTTAGTTAGAACCTCCTTAATCTCTGTGGTTTACTGTTATTTCATGGGAATAATAAAACCTTCATGATATGATATGAAAATAAATAAAATGATTTTAATGTTAAATTAAATGATCTTGAGCAAGTTACTAAATTTGTCTTCCCATCAACTTTCTGTCCATTCTCCTATTAGTTTCCTTAGACCAATGCTTTTCAAACTTAGCATGCTTAAGAATTGTCTGGGGATTGCCAAATTCCCTTGCTAGATTCTGATTCAGTAGGTCTGAGAAAGTACACACTTAACAAGTACCCCAACTTCTAATGCAAGTAACCTGTGGTCCACACTTAAATTACTCAGGACTTGTGGCAACTTGTTTTTAGTGCCCTAAAAATAGTTTGTCTGGCAGCTCTGGATATGCTTCTTGTCTCAACCAGCACTGAAACTTTGTCTACTTGATAGGGGAACCAGAGGGAAATGCCCGGTGGCATTAATCGTTAACATTATCCTATAAATCAAATCACTTACTGCCTGAGCTCACCTACACAGACATCTGCTGCTTTCCTTCCAAATAGAAAAAACAACAGGAAAGTTGGCAGTGGGACTTCAGCAAATGTGACATATTTACAGTGGAACTCAGTACACCTCTTGATGCTAAGAGCGAACAATTTAAAGCTAAAATTAGCACTATTACCCTTGGTTAGCCAGGTTTAAAAAAAAAATCAAGGTAAAGGTTAATAGTAGAAGGAGTTATGATGAGAGGAAGAACCTAAGTCCTGGTGCTTTATAGGCACTTTAAGAATGGATGGTTGTTTAATTGTGAAGTCCTTAATCTCCAGAATGTTTTATCTGGGATTATGTGATATTGAATGGCTTGCTTACTGAAGCCTTTGTTTTCCTCCACATGTTCAAACACTTGAGGAAGAGCTGCAAAACCAGTAAGCAACAGTAGTGAAGCCCTGAAGGTTGGGTTTTTATGCAGTCTGGAAAAAAATCTGGACCACAATTTTTTTTAAATCTCAAAAATAAAAAATGAAACAATAAAAACCTGAAAAATCAAAAGACATGTTGCTTGAACCACTGTTGTAAAGCTGAGGGTCAGGGTTGGGCATATAGCTGAGTGGTAAAGCACTTGCCTAGAATGCACCAGGTCCTCTGTTTGCTTTCCAGCACCACAAAAAACAAAATGTGAGGATTAGATGCTTTAAATTACTTTGCATCTTTGCTACCATACTGAAATAAAATCTGGGTGTTTGGGTATAAATTAGGGTATTTTGTACTTTAAAATATAAATACTTTATCATCCAATGAAGGACTTGCAGTTAGATATCTTCCTTTTGGGAGAATATAGGGAAATTGATTTTTTAAAAATCCTTCTAATGGAGAATTAAAAGATCCCATATAGGATTATCAAAGGATTCTCAAATAAAGAACTCTCTTTGTCCCCACAATATTTAATATATAACTAGAATTACTAAAATTTGAGGCACATCTTCTTTCAAGGAGCCCATCATTGTTAGGAAGGGAGAAATATTTTTGAAAAATGTATTTTCAAACATTTTCTAAATAAACAACCATCCTCTATTGGTAGCTCTAAATCATTCCTCCTCCAAAATGTGTAATGGATCTAATCCATCTTTAGGTGACAGAACGTTTTTCCTTTCTATTACTAAATTCTGGAGAGAGGGCCATTTTGAAGAAAATGAGACTTCATTTTCTTATGTCTTTATAACTTGTGTCTTAAAATTTGATTATTATTTTGATATACCAGAATCTAGTTGTCTTGGTGTTTGGTGTATATACATCTTTTAAAATCCTGGACAAATTTATATTCTTCCTTAGTAAAGAATAAAAAAATAACAACACTGTACTTAGAATTTACTGGTTGTGTCAAAATGCATGTTTTTATGCATCTGAAAATAAGACATAAAATATTGTATCCATTTGTGTCCCAGGACTTCTGTGCAGTTTCTTATTACATCCTCTGTCCCTCAATCTTTTTGAAATTCCCTTAATGTCAGAGATATTTATTTTAAGAGTAAAAGAATAAATCTTAAAAGACATTTAGTGTATGCTCTGAATTACTAGCCAACCAAATTGGATGGAACTCAATATCCAAGTTACATAAGACATATTTCTTATTAGTATTAGTGAAAGATGTGTTAAAAATGAGAACATATTCCCCAAACAAAAAGCAGATAGAAGCCATGTGATACTTGATGAATTTTATATTAAAAAATAACATCAGAAGCTATTAGGGTATTTAAGTGAGAGAGAAAATGTTATGCTACAGTACTAAATCTAGAAGGAAAGACCAAGTATTGATTGTAAACCACTCAGATATCATAAATACACAGCAGAGCTGCCTGAGCCCTATAGAACAAAAGACAGTTATTAAGGCTGAGTATATTGTTGAGCTAGAATCAGGGAGGCAAACTGTCTTACTGTTTTCCATGAAGCCAGATTTCTCTACCTGAAAAATAATTTTTTTTCCTGAAAAATAATTTTAATAAGTTGTTTTTGAGACTTTTGACCTCCTGTATTTTTCACTTTTTCTCTGTGGTTAGCATTAAGGAATGCCTCTGAAAACCCTAGGCCTCCACATTCAAACCTAGCTGATTTATTTCCCTTGCAAATGGATAGTGAAGATGCCCTTTATGCCAAGTCTGTTTGATGAAAGGCTGGCAAGCTATAAAGAGAGGGGGGCAGGCCTGGCCACCAGCAAGGCCTGGGTTCTGATTTCATGTCTGACACCAGCCTTTGTGTTCTCTGCCAAGTACCTTTCCTACTTCTGTGGCTGAACTTTTCTTTTTTCATAGAAAGGTGACCACTGCCCCAGTGTTGAGACTAGTCTTCATTGATTGTTCCCTTTACTCCCATGGATTTAAATCACAGTAACATTGTTACTTTACAAATAATCAACATGCAAATACCCTTCTGACCACCATTCTCATGAGGAAGTAGAACTTGCCAGTCACTCCAAAAGCTCCTGCCTGTGTCCCATCCCAGTCATAACTCCCCCTCTGCCTCCAAAACTGACCATAGTCTTTGGCTTTCATGGTATTGTGGCTATATAAAAATGATGATGCATGCTGAAATCCTCATAAGCTACCTTAATACCAGTGGAAAATTGCTCTTGTTCTGGGACCTTTAAGTTTATTTTGTTTCACTTTTTTTTTTGGTGTGATGGGGTCTTACTGTATTGCTCAGGCTGGTCTTGAATGCCTGGGCCCAAGCAATCCTTGTGTCTCAGCCTCCTGAATAGCTGGGACTACAACTAATCACCACCATGCCTGGCTAAGAACCTTTACAGTTTATTACCAAAACATGAAAAGCTCACTTATTGCCTAAGTATATAGGGAAATGAAGAAATAGTAAAATTTAGTACACTGTCATTTACAACGTTAGCAACGTTAAGAATTAAACTTTGGAGCCAAGCATGGGTGTGCATGCTTTTAATCCCAGCACTCTGGGAGGCTGAATAGGAGATTACAAATTCAAATTCGGCCTGGGAAATTTAGTTGATTTAACAAAACCCTGTCACAAAATACAAAATAAAAAAGGGGCAAGGATATAACTCATGCAAAACCCCTAGATTCAGTCCCCAATACAACAAACAAAACCAGACATACACACATAGATAACTAAACTGCTTTAATTCTTTGTGAAAAGGTGGTTTGAACAGTGCTTGTCTTCTTTTTCTCACCATACAACATATGACATAGAGCAAGCATCTTTGGTATGCCTTGATGAATGTTCACACTTCTTTTGAAATTTAAATCAACTTCCAACATTTTATCCTTCATGCTCTCAGTTTTGTGAAGTGTCTCCAAGAGTTCCTTCGATGAGTTTTTGCTCATGTCATTTATCTCAACTGCTTTTCTCATTTATGTCAATAAATTCTCTTTATGAAATTCCTCTGAGTGCACATCTAGGGTATTTAAGTGGTGGCAGTGCCAACATCCCCATGATCAGCTATTTCCCCTGTAACTGTTCGCCTTCCATTCAAATTTTACTTCCAATGTTAACACTTTTCACTTCATTTCTGCACTTTCATCTTTGTTGGCCAGTTACTTCTTTTTCATTCATTTTCTTAAAATATTAAGTGAGTCTATCCCCAGAAGACTAGGAGGCAACACAGATACTGTGCATATTTACTTTGCTATCTGTTGAACTGGTTAACAGGTGAGGAGACCAATCGCAGACAGCTTTGAGAGGAGTGTTGTGATTGGTCAGTGATCATGATATACATCTATTAATTATGATGGCCTGAAGCTTGTACTTTATGCCATTTTTCAAAAGATAATATGGTGAGTGAAATTTGAACTGTGTTGTTAGGGAAATGGTGTAATTTAATCTGTGGAATTGAAATTGTGCATACTGGAACCAAGTAAAGTGAAGATGGCTTGTATGATTCCTTTTTGTGTGTGCAGTGCTGGGGGTGGAACCCAGGGCCTTGTCTATCCTTGGCCAGTGCTCTAGCACTGAGCCACATCCCCCAGCCCTATCTGCATGATTCTAACCTGTATAGTAGTCACTTCCTTATTCAGGTATGCATCTTTAGACACTGGAGTTTAGTATTGATCTTTTTTTTTTTGTTATGTCTTTTTAAAAACAATCTGTATTAGTCCACTAGCCACAGAATGGAGGGTTGAATTGACAGAAATGCATTTTCTCATGGTTCTGGAGATTAGAAGTCCAAGATCAAGGTATCCGCAGGATTGGTTTCACCTGAGGCCCCTCTCCTTGAAGATGGCCACCCTCTTGCGGTATACTTAGATAGTCTTCCCTCTGTTTAGTGCATATTGGGTATCTTTGTATGTTCTAAGGTTGCCAGTCAAACTAGATGAGGGCCCACTCTAATGGCCTCATTTTAACTTTTTTTCCCCATGCTGGGGATAGAACCCTGGGCCTCACACATGCTAATCATGCTGTCTACTACTGAGCTACATCTCCAACTCCAACATTTAAAAACCTTCCGCACTCCTCCCTTCTCCTCCTTCTCCCCTCACCTCACCCTTTTCCTTCTCCTTTTATGGTACTAGGGATTGAACCCAGGGCCTTTGTACTGAAAATCCAGTCCTTTTTTTATTTTTTATTTTGAGACAGAGTTTAGCTAAGTTGCTCAAGCTGGACTGAAACTTGCATTCCTCCTGCCTCAGCCTCTCATAGTGTTGGGATTACAGATGTGCACTGCCAAACCTGACCAAGATTTAAAACACTTTATTTTTAACAGCCCTCATTCACTAGTAGCAACTTAGAATAATTTGTTAAATGAAGATGTTTTGAGTTCATTTATAAAATTTGAATCATTATTAAAAGATCCTGAGAGTATAAGCACTTGTATACTGTACTTAGTTTAAATTTTAATGGCTTCAGAAGCAAGGGCAGTATTCAATCCAGACTTGTGAATAGAGCATTCAAAGTGATGTTGTTGAATCTTTATACCTCTGCAAATTTGTCCAATAAATCAAGTAGTTGTTATACTGTTTCATATATAGTATGGCCATATCTTTTATATGTTGCTAAATGAATATATTTATCTTCTGCTTTACTCCACAGATACATTAGAGCCACTGCTAGTTTTAAAAATGAAGCTAAGGGGGTTTGCAGTGTTTGTGTCCTTTTGGGATCAGGCTGTTTTGCAGAGTTAAGGTTATGGAAATGTGTAGCAGAGATGGATGAATAATAATTTGTTTTAGACATGTAATATAAGCTCCTTGTTGGCCTCTGTCTGCCTTTGAAACAAAGATGTCTCTGTGCTTCAAGGTAGAGAACTGAAGTGAAGTGACTCTTCCTGGTAAATGCTAAAGAGCACAACAGCCCTAACCTGTGTAGGAGGTAGAATCACAGTGACCAATTATGATAACTAGATTGCTTATGAAATACTAGTATCCTAAGTATTGATCTGACTGGGCTTCATATGTCTGTATTCTGCCTTTCATATTTAATATATAGCATTTCTTTTTTTTTTTGGTACTGGGGATCGAACTTGCACTTGTAAGGCAGGCGCTGGAATCACTGAGCTAAATCCCCAGCCCAGCATTTCATTTTAAAGACAGAACAAGGTCTGTTGGGAAAGACAATGAAAGATTGTTTTTAGGCAATTCCTGTAACAGATTTTTCTTTTTAAACAGATCTCTTAAGTTATTAGAGCCATTTATTTATTTTTAGTGCTAGCAAACGCTCTACCATTAGCTATATCGCAACCTAAAATATAATTTTTAATAACTAAAATATTTTACATGGGATTGCCATAATTATACTGGTTTTCTCTTATTGGACATTTAGGAAACATGTAGAATATAATTTTTAAAAATAGAATGAAACTATATGCATAAATGTTTTGTACTCTAGTTAATTTCTTAAAATGAATTATTAGAAATTAAATTATTGGGTGAAAGATATGGGCATATTTTTAAGGTTCATTTCATACTTTCCAAATAATTATACCTTAACACAGTATTTCATCAAATTGGAGATCTTATGAGTTTTTCAAAGAATATATAGAAACTATTATTTAATATAATAATCTTATTTTACAAAAATGTAGAACTCATTTTTGATAAATCTTTACCATTGAAAGAGCTCATCCTAATCAATCTATCTCTGTAAGACAATCTTTTGTTGAGTTCATTTTTGCAAACAAAAATATGATAATGCATATCTGTGTACTAGAAATATGAATCAAGCTCTCTAATTTATCAGTTAGGCATAAAACCACAGCCCTTCAGTAGTAGAGTCTTGCCTTTAATAAGGTCTAGAATAACAGAATAAATACTTCTTTATGAACTGTAGCTGGGGAGGACTGTTATTAGTGCTGGAAATTAAAAAACTATCACTGTTCTTTAATAAGATAATTTTATCATTAGTGGTGATATTTTATCAGGTAGTCTAAATTCGTACTTCCACTGGTAGGAACTTAACTTCATTTTAACCTGATCAAATGTCCAATTTTAGAATAACAGGTGGCTAGAGCTTGCTCACTGATTAGTAATATTTTTTTCCTCTAAGATACAGAAAACATTTCCTTAGTTCCTTGCAACTTGATCCTCCATGCCCCTTCACAGAAAACTCAAGGCAGCAAGAGTACCTTATCTACAAGCACTTACATCTGTCAGGCTTTTGTTTGAAAGCCAGAGTAGGAATGTCACATGATACATAGGAAAAGATCCTAAGATCTTTCCTATTCATTTGTGACCTGCAGTAGTTTGTCTTTTGTATTTTAATAACACCTTTCCAAAAACTTTCACCTAAACTACCTTGTAACTTTCTTAGGGGAAGACAGTATACATTTCTTTTGGGAAGATTTATTCTAGATTGTGAGTCTAATAGATCTGGAGGGGTTACTGACGGGACCCACTTTAGCTTTTCTACCAATTCTAGGCAAGTGCTCTACAACTGATCTACAATCCAGCCCTCACCTTAGCTTCTCAAGGCCGGGAAATTGGATGAGCTGAGAAGGGGAGTAGGAGATGTTGCCATATACAGCATGAAATTTCGATAATGTTGCCTTCCTGTGTACTGAAAGGAGGGAAAATGGAGGAAATAGATGAATTTTCAGATAATTGTAGTGAAACCTAAAGTAAAAAGATTCAACCTGATAAGACAGGAGAGAAATTTCACTTTCTGAATTTATCCTGAAAAGTCCAGCCCATTCAGATTCTCTTCAGAACATGTAGTGCATATAATTAATTATAGGTTATTTTGCATGTGCTTGAAATTATTTATTCATCAAATTTTTCCTGATGCTGAGGATTGAACCTAGTACCTCTCACATACTAGCCAAGCATTCACCACTGAGCTACATCCCCAGCCATAAATTATTTTTAAAATTTCTATCATTGCAAAGTGGTTAACAGCTAGATCTGGAGCTAGGTCAATTAGGAAAAAATCCTAGCTCCATTACATAAGTCAGGTGTTCAAGTTTCTTTCATTTTAAAATGGGTATAATAATAGTATCCACCCTTTTAGGTAGTTATGCCTAAAGTATTTAGCCAGCAAAATTAATGTATATTTTCTTTCTTTTTTTTTGGTACTGGGGATCAAACTTGGGACCTTGCGCTTGCGAGGCAGGCAGTGGAACTACTGAGCTAAATCCCTGGCCCTTAATGTATATTCTTTATAGAAAGGTAGATACAGAAATGAGCAGAAAAGAAAGTAAACAGCGCCAATTCTTCTACCTGTAGTTAACCCATATTACAATATTGGTACATTCCCTTCTCTGTTTTTTGATATACAAAATTGAGATCATACTCCTTGTTATTTTGTAACTTTTCTGCCTTCGTAATGTATCATGAGCATTTATCATACCATTCAGTTTTTAATGTCATGTGTAAAAGATAGAACCATCATGCTGAGTGGATATATTTCAGCTTATTAAGCTTGTTTCCAAATTGTTAAAGTTTCACGTAGTTCTAGTTTTTCACTCTTACATGTGATGCTTTTTGCACATTAATTTCACACTTCAGATTACAGTGGACCCTTAAGTTAATGACCAGCCTGACATATGAACATCTTGGGTTAATTAGGTTAATGGGAGATTCATCTGCCTCTTGCTATCTATAGCATGTACCCAAGTAAACATCCAGATATCAGCTGTATTGACTTACAGCCAACCTGAATTACAACCAGCCCTTGGGAACTGATTGTGTTCATGAATCAAGGGCCCACTGTACTTTTCTTGAAGAAAAATGGAATTGCTGAATCGACAAGTATTGTTTATATTTTTAAGGTTTTGGACACATATTGCCAAATTGTCCTCCAGAAAATTTTGCCACCAATGAGTAGGTGTTTATTGTTTTCCCTTCTTGTCAGTATTTTTTTTATTGGTATATTTTAGATATTCATAATGATAACATTCATCATAGGGAATTTTTACCTGTACATGATATATCTTGCTTCGTTTTTTCCCATTCCTCTCCCCTCCCTTCAACCTCTCTTCCCCTCCTTGTCTACAAAAATGTTAACACTTTTTCCCTTGTCCCTTCTTTCCTTCCCTCCCTCCACCCTCCTTTGTTCCCCTTTTCGTTTGAACATCTTCTTCCCATTTCCCAATATCTTTTATACATTTTGGTCCTTATTTATACTTTGGATTTCTCATACCAGAGAAACAATGCAGTATTTAAACATGTGTGTCCAATTTATTTCACTTAAGAGTATGGTCTCAAGGTGCATCCATTTAGCTAGAAATGTCTCAAGCTTATCCTTTATGGCAGAGTAATACTCTATTGTATAAATAAAACCACATTTTCTTTATCTATTCATTAGTCGATGGACATTTGTGCTGCTATAAACAAGGGTGTGCATATATCACTGTGGTATGATGCTTTTAATTCTTTTGGGAAGATACCAAGAAGTGGAATAGCTAGGTCGAATGGAACCTCTAGTTTTAGTTTTTTGAGGAATCTCAATTCTGATTTCTACAGTGGTTGCACCAGTCTACACTCCTACCAAAAGTGGAGAAGGGTTCTTTTTCCCCACAGCCCCAGGAGCATTTGTTATTGGTTGATTTTTGTTGTTGTTACGGGGATCAAACTCG
>NW_004624799.1:4675424-4685688 GCF_000247695.1 Heterocephalus glaber | reverse complement strand
TTTTTGCATCTATGTTCATTAGGGAGATTGGCCTGTAGTTTTCTTTTTGGGTTGGGTCTTTCCCTGGTTTTGGAATCAAAGTAACACTTTCTTCCAGGAATGAATTTGGAAGTATTGCTTCCCTTTCAATTTCATTGAAGAGTTTAAAGAGTAGTTCTTCTCTAAATGTCTTGTGGAATTCAGCAGTGAAGCCAAAATAATTTGTAATTATATTTTCAATTTCACTGAAATTGGGGTGTTTAGAATTTTTAGGCCTTCTTTGTTCAACTTTGGTAATTCATATGTATCTATGAATCTGTCTATTTTCTGTGTTTTCCATTTTATTAGTGTACAGGTTTTTGAAATAGGTATTGATGATCCTCTGGATTTCTGCTGGATCTCTTGTGACTTCATCTTTTTTGTTCCTAATTGCATGAATTTGAGCCTTTTCTTTCCTTTCTTTACAAGGTTGGCTAAGGGTTTATTGATTTTGTTTATTCTTTCGAAAAACCAACTCTTCATTTCCTTGATTTTTTTTGTATAGTTCTCCATTGCATTGATTTCTGCTCTGATCTTTATAATTTCCTCCCTTGTATGAGCTTTGGATTTGTCTTGCTCTTCTTTTTCTAGGAGCTTAAGGTTCAGTATTAGGTTGTTTATTTGACCTCACTCTGTTTTCCTAGTGTGAGCATTCACTGCTATGAATTTCCCTTGTAGAACTGCTTTCATTGTGTCCCATAGATTTCTGTATGTTGTATTGGCGTTATCATTTAATTGTAGAAACTGTCTAATTACTTCTTTAATTTCCTCTGTGACCCATTGGTTGTTCAGGAGGGTGTTACTCAATTTCCATGTGTTCGTGAAGTTCTTGTGGTTTCTTATGCTATTGATCACCAGTTTAATGGCACTATGGTCTGATAGTATGCAGGGGATAACTTCAATTGCTTTGCATTTACTTAAATATGTTCTATGAGCTAGCATGTGTTATATTTTGGAAAATGACCTGTGTGCAGCCAAAAAGAATGTATATTCTGATTTTATGGGGTGGAACACTCTGTACACATCTATTAAGTTCATTTGTTAGTTCATAGTAGTAGTTGCAGCACTAAGACTGTCCACAGTGTGTCCCGTGTCACAGATATAGCTCTTAGTGTTGGTACCCACACAGGTTTCCTTCTTCTGCGGGGTTCAGCCCGGGCTGATGGGGGACTGGGCAGCACCTGGAGAAGCAGGAGTGTCATGCCACCCAGGAGCCCCCTCTCCATCCCACCCGCTGCTTCTGCTCCTCCAGCACGGTGCTGCCACCCTCATCCTCCTCCCTCTCTTCTTTCCTCTTCCAAGGTTGTTTTCTTTTAGGGCCTGAAATACCTCACTGTAGGCTCTCCTTGACTTGAGGGTTTGTGTTGAAAAGTCTGCTGTGATTCTGATGGGCTTCCCTTTGTATGTGATTTGTTTCTTTTCTCTAACTGTTTGTAGTATCTTGTTCTTCTGTTGGATTTCTGGGATCTTGATTTTTATATGCCTAGGTGTAGAATTTTTTGATCATGGCTAGTTGGAGTCCTATATGCCTCACTTATCTGTATGTCAAATTCTTTTGCTCTATTTGGGAAGTATTCTGTCATTAATTCTGTGAACAGTTTTTTAATGTTATTTGTACTCTCTCCTGCTTCTTTGTGAACTCCTATCAGTGTTATATTATTCTTCTTTGCACCATCTAGGAGCTGTTGGATCAATTTGTCATGGTCCCTTACTATTTTTAAGAGATCTCTCTTTTTATGGTCACTGACTGCCATCCTGTCTTCTATATCTGATATCTGATATTCTGTCTTCACATTGGCTCATTCTGTTGCAAATACTTTCAATAGAGTTTTTAATCTCCTGGATATCTGTTTGAATGTGTTTCATGGATTCCATTTCTTTCCTATGCTGGGCATTTATGGTTTCCATCATGGTCCTGAGCTCATCTATTTTTTTTAAACTGTTTCTGTTCTAAAGTCTCTAATCATGTCTTTCATTTTGCTCACCATCTCTGTAGTTATCTGGGAAATTATTTCTGTTTTGAATTTTTTAGAGCCTCATTTATCTATTTTGTTACTTCCTGTGCTATCAGTTCAGGTTGTCCAGATAGTTGATTATCAGACTTTTCTACCTTGTTTCCCCAAGAATTTGCCTTTGGTGAGCTAGAAGTCGGTTTGCGCCTTGCGTAGGTGTCTTCTCATGTCTATTTTTGTTGTTATACTGTTTTTGGTTTAATTCCTGGGCTGATACTTCAGTATTGGTTATTGTAAGTATCATTGTTGCTTATATTTAGAACCCTTATGGAATGATTGCTTCTCAGAAGTGTCTTCCAGATATAGCTGGTCTTTAGGTTTCGAGTCTCTAATGACTCTTAGGCAATCAACTATGGTGGTCTGGTGTGCCTTTTTTGCAGAGATTTTCTTTACTTTTCCTGTGGGCTTCAATTTTCATCAAGGGGCCTCAGAGAGGCCCTCTTTCTGTTGTTTACTTCTGCTTTATCTTCTGGAGCTCAGGACAGTGGCCTTTAGACCCTCTGCACTGCTGTGGAGTGGATACAGGTACCAGTAGAGCCCAGCGGCCAAAGGCAGTGTGGGGTGGGGGTGTGGCGTCTGGTGGTGGTGCTGCAGGAGCCCATGGTGCTGCACGAACTCGCATGGCTGGACTCCTTGGCTCCTTTTCCATGGTCCAGGGTGGTGCTACCAAAATTGTGTAACTCTTAAAGAAAGTATTACTATGTGCTTTGCAAGTTAGAAGCAAGTAAAAATTATCTACTATTAGAAGAATCATGTAAATAAAGTAGGGCTAAAGAATTGGTATGATGGGTTTTCTTTCTCCTCTGAAACTTCAGTGAAAGAGTTTATGTGCTAGTGTTCTAAATTCAACATGTGAATATAAAATATATGGTGCTTTTGAGCATTAATCCTGATGTGTCAACTTTATTGGATTAAGAAACAACTAGTAGGGCCAAGGATTTAGCTCAGTGGTTTCACTGCCTGCTGAGCAAGCTCAAGGACTCAATTTCGATTCCTGGAATAAAAAAAAAAACCCAAAAAAACAACTAGTAGATTAGCAAAGCATGCTTCTGGTTGTGTCTGGGTGGGTTATAGAGGCATAGTCTCTGGCACTATGTGTGGTCTCTTGCCCATTACTTTCTATCACTGCTCCACTGCTTCCCAGCATGAACTAAGCAGCTTTTCTCTGACTCACCCTTCTTCCATGAGGTTTCTGCCTTGGAGCCAGCTGACCATGTAGTAAATCTCCTGAAACCATAAGCTAAATTAAACCTTTCCTCCTTTAAATTATGGGTGTTAGATATTGTTTCTCAGTGACAGGAAAACTGACTACTAATAGTGTTGTTATTACACTGTGAAAGGTATATGTCAATGCCATGTTTTGGTCCGATCTTGTTAGGCCCTTATGAACTAGTAAAATATTATTTAAAATATAAATTTTCAGAATGATGAATACTGGACTGATTTAGAAGAATATTGATTTTTAAAATTATTTTTGGCTGTGGTCTGAGATTGAACCCAGGGCTTCATGCATGTTAAGCAAGTACTCTACCATTGATCTGTATTTCTAGCCATAGGAGAATCTTGATTTCAAAAACTTTGAAGTCAAAGGTTTTATTTGGAAAAAGCTATCCTATGTAAACTCATTCTCCTGGCCGCTTATAGAGATAGTGCCTTTAAAGAAAAATTTTCTTAAGAAAATGCAAATGTTCTATTGCCTCGAAAGTGCAAGGTCCTGAATTCGATCCCTGCTACCAAAAAAAAAAAGAAAGAGAGACAAAAAAAAGAAAATGCACATGTTTCTAGATCCCGCCCTCCTTTTCTTTTCCTCTCTCTTTCTCTGGTACAGATAGTGTTCACAGTATGAATTCAGTATACAATGCATCTTTTGTTGTTGTTGTTGTTGTTGTTTTATTTTGTTGTTGTTTAAGGGGGTGGGTGGACAGAGTCTCTGTATGTAGCTCAGGCGGACCTTGAATTCCCTATGTAACCCAGGTTGGCTGTGAATTCGTAGTGATCCTCCTGCCTCAGCGTTTCTAGTGCTGAGATTATAAGTGTACACCACCGTGCCTAGCTTACCACAATGCATCTTTAAGCATCGACTATTCATAGACTTTTTGCTCTTTCAGAGTAAATATAGTAGAATTCTGTGCTTACATACCAGAATACCCATCATGAGATTGGAAAAAAATCAAACAATCTTATATCCAGAAGCTATAAAACCTATCATTAAGTGTGAAGTCTATTCTTGATTTTTAAGTGTCTCTTCTCTTGAGCATAATTAGTGGAGTTTGGAACAGTGCAAAGATCAGTAAACTAAGTGCTTTTGGGACATGGGCTCTGTATCTACTCAAGTGGTTTTAGAGAAATGACTTCACTGAACTTCAGAGATGGCCTGGACTCCACCACAATAAATGTTGAGAGGTAGTATTTTAGGTTTTTACAGTGTACTGCGCCCTAATGGTTGGAAACCCTGAATACTAGATATTTTGAAATACCCTGAAATGTTCCACCTGGTCCAGTAAAGAAATAGCTCACCCCACAACTAATGGCACCCCCACTGAGCAACACTGGCCCAGATGACATTAAAGTTCTCTCAGCTCTGGTTTTTTTGAGTTTATTAGTGAGGTGTTGCGAGAATCTGAAACAATGTGAAGCCAGTGTACTTGGTGTGTGTATCCTGCATTTAGCATTAACTCCAGTCAGTTCAGAGTGAAGTCAGACCCCATAAGCTGGTCAGGATGGTTAGTCCATGGCAAATCAGATTCAGATGGCCCCCTTTCCTCAAGGGAAGAAGTGGATTTACTGTGGATATAGTCTAACTCCTGGGGCCTGGCCTTTTCTGGTGTAAACAAAGGACAACTACCTCTTCACACTTCCTGCTGCCACTGTCACATCTGTTGGAAAGGTGGTCATATAGAGGCTTCAGTGGTATACTGCATTTCTTCCTGCCTTTGTCACAGGCCAGGCTGGAGGAGACCATGTAGATAACTATGGCTGGCAGAAAGAGATTTAAGCTGGAATAAAGATTCCTGGGGTGTCTGAATTCTTAGCGTCTTAATTACTTTCTCATCACGGAGACACAGTATCCAACACCCACAATTTAAAGGAGGAAAGGTTTATTTTGGTTCAGAGGTTTTAGTCCATCGTCTCCTGGCTCCAAGGCAGGGTGGCATGGCAGGAGGCCATGGGAGAGGAATAGCTTACAGCACGGTGGCAGAAAGCAAAGAGTGAAGGGAGGAGTGAGAAGAGGTAAGTCCTTCCAGGCTACACCCACAGATCCCACCTCCTAACATAAAGACAGCTCTACACTCATCACTAATCCACTGATGATTACCATACCCCATGATCCAATCACCTCCTAAAAGCCCCACCTATGAGCACATGAGGCTTTGGGGAAACATCTAGATATAAACCATAACAGATAGGCTGCTTGATTAAATTGCTTTTTATTTGACAGTGAAGTGCCACTAAATGAAAGTCATACAAGAAAGCATCTATCAGGATTTTATTGTGGTTGTTGAATATAATAGAGGGCTGAGTTACTAATCTTCACCAGCAATTTGCTGTTATATTGTTCATATATGCAATGTATAATAATTGTAGTGCAGAGTACCAGGAACATATTTTTAAAATGAAGTGTTGCTTTCAATCTCAAAATGATTTAAGACAGTTTAAATAAGAAAAAAATATCAGTAATAACTATATTGATGGAAATCCTACCAGTCCTTCAAAAATTTTACAAAAAATGAGGTTATAGTTTATGATGTTTTATAATCTGCCCTGTTCACTTGGTTCACGTATATACATCTCTGTGACATACATACTAGATATTACATACATTTACATGCCTTCAGTCTTGTTTCAGGGTGCTACAACAGTACTGTGGACTGGGTGACTTAAGCAATCAGATTCATTTGTGACAATTCTGGAGGCTGGAAAGGTGAGATTAGGGGTCAGTATTGGCTGGGTGCTGTTGAGGGTTCTCTTACTGGCTGGTAGGTGGAGATCTTGCTGTACTTTCACATTCAGAGAGCAGCGAGAGGAGGTAAGCTCTCCTCTCTTTCTTTTTAGAAGGGCAATAATCCCATCATGAAGGTTCCACCCACATGACTTAATTGCCCCCCAAAGACTCCATTTCCAAATACCATCGCGCTGAGGACTAGGATTTCAGCATACGAATTTGGGGAGTGGAGTGGGAATAAATATTCAATCTATAGCAACTTTTGGTTATCCATGAAGTACCTAGAGTTAGACTCTCTGGGTTCATACCTCAGCCCTGCCACTTATGAACTAGGCAGATAATTTAATGACCTTGTCCCTCAGTTTACTCATCTGTAAGTTGTGGGGAATGTTAATACCAACCATGTCAGTGTGTTTTGAGAGTTAAATAAATAGATATGGATGCTTAAAATAGTGTTTTGTATAAAGTAAACATTCAACATCTGTTAGCTATGATTTTCTTGTCAACATCAGCATGATTATATGATTATACCATCCTACTAATCAGTTCCCTACTATTAAATATTCATGCAACTAAATCCTTTTTGATATCCTGAACTATTAGGATAATTTCCTAAAAATGGAATTTCTAGGTCAAAGAGCAAGCAACTATTGAAGGGTCGAGATACGGGAAACTTGTCTCAGTGTTCATTCTTACTATCTTTCCTCAGGATTTCAGAAATTCAGTGTAGCTTCCTTCAAACATCTATGAGCTCTGAGACCTCCCCTTCCCAATCACTAGGAATATAAGTTCATCTAATATGTTTTGGAGTAAGCATAGTTGAGAAATAGATTAGCCAAAACAAACTAGATAAAGCATTTCATGGTAAAATATAAAAACAAAATAAAAGAGGATTACCTGCTACCTCATTCTAATTGTGCTGCAACTTCTTTCCATTGATAAAGAACTCCTGTGTGTGAGAGGGTGCGAAGTGTGGCCCCTTGGTATAGTCCTAATGCTCTTTCCCCAGTCCAGTTTAATTTCTGGACATACTGAAATGAAAAAAAAAGTTATCTTCAGTAACATGATAAGAAAACCACATGAAGTTGAAAAAATAATTTGTAAAGTGGAAAATCAGTTCCTTTATCTTGTAATACATAAAAATCACTCACTTCATATGCTTTTGCATTTACCATGAAGAATTGCTACAAGTTTGTGTGTGCAGAGGTGGGATCCACTGTGTGCCCTTTTCTACTTGACTTGGCACTGAGTGCTGTGGTCCAGGCCCCTTGTCCAGCATATCTGTGCTGCTACCATGTGCCTAATAGTGACCCAGTTCTCTTCCCATCATTCTATTTGGATGATGGAAACTTATATGTACATTATGCTATGACCCAGCCTGACCTTCACCTGCATCTGGTTCATCGAAGCCTGCTTATGATTTGTTCTCAGCAAGCCACCCACCTGCATTTGATTATGAGAAAAATGCAAACATGACCATCCTAACCACAAAACATAATGCAGTTATGAGGGAGGCATCCAGATGATTCCAAATATGTTCAGTCTGTTAGATTCTCACTAGAAACACAAAAATGTAAAAATTCCCATCAAGAATTCTCACATTTTTAAAAATACATCTTAAGAAGCCGAAGTCATGCTTGGAAAAGGCTAACTTAGTTTGCAGACTCTGTCTGAGGTACTTTGGATAATTATTGGCATTCCAAAAAGAAATATAGGTTATATTCTTTTTTGTGGATTGAATACTTGATTCATTTCTGCTCAAGAACAGTAGCTTTCAAACTTTTGGCTATAACTCATTATAAGTAATACATTTTAGGGCTGGGGTTACAGCTTAGTGTTAGAGTGCCTGTTTAGTATGCAGGAAGCCCTGGGTGTGATCCTCAACACTGCCAAAATAGAAATATATTTTACATAGTGACCTAGTGTATATACATACATATGTAAACACACATTATTTCCTAAAACACATGTAGTACATGTTGGTCTATTCTATATTTCATTCTTTAAAATTCTGTCTGTAACCCATTAACCTATTTTTATGACTCACAAATGGGCCAGACCCACAGCTTAGAAATCCTATTCTGCAGATGGGTTCTGATGAATGTGGTTGACTGATAGCTTTAGTGGGGACTTGCAGACATTTTCATGATAAAGTAGATTGCCTGCCATTTCATGTCAGGTGCAGGGCAGGCTGTACATGTCCACGGCATTGCCTCTGGAGTAGTCTCGGTGCCACGGGGCTGGTCAGGAAGTTGAGGCAGGGTCCCATGTGTTGGCTGCCTGGGTACTTGAACAACTTTGCTCTCAAGAACATTTGTCCTCTGGACTGGCTGCTGCAACTGACATCTCTGCCTGAAAGGGAAGGTTTAAACAAAGACAATTCAGTTTGAGTGCACCTGAATCCGAGGCTCATTGTAAGAATGCCAGCTGCCTATGGATTGATCTCTGTAGCCAGAGCTGGCTCACTTTTGAATAAGTAGAGACCTGGCTCCTCAGTTGGTGTGTTCTAAAGGGTTAAGAAAAAATTTTTATTTAAAATGTGTATTGTCTCCTATACCTAAAATGTTATGATTAGAAGTTTGTTCTTTTGAATATACTAAGCATTGTCTTCCAGAATTTGTGATCATGAGTGGAATATCCTTGGACAAAAGAATGTTTTGCTTGTATCTAATGACATTAAATGGGGATTTGGACTGCCCCCAGCTGCAAGGTTCTGAGCATTTGGGTGGAGCAGAGCAGATGGAGAGATGGGAACTGAGCAGGAATAGGAGGGAAGCAGGCTGTAATTTGCTGAAGCCTCTGTGTCTAACTCATAACATGACAGAGTGTGAGAATGTGGAGGCCTGTCAGTGTTTTCATGAGAATTGTGTGAAGACCTTGTGGCAGATGGACTTGAACAGGGCTTATAGATTAAGGAAATGATGCTCGCCAAAGGTGACCAGAGCTCTTAGGACCACATGCTATTCAGGGCTTCCATGGCCTGTATTATTGCTCTATTGGTTTGTGTTTTGTTTAACAAATTTCTTCTCATGCAGACAGTGTGACTGATGTAGGATGCCTAAGGGTCACATTTATTTTATCTAATACCTTCTAAGCATCTTGAATTCATATGGGTATTTTCCCTTAATCTTAGTCTTCTGGTCATCAGATTGGTCCAAGTGACTGCAGTTGAATTGCTTGCTAGTTTGTTTTTTCAGAAGTTGGTGATCATACAGTTTAGAGCTGGAAAAGACCTTAGCAGTCACTTTGGTTAGTGGTATTCGACCCATTACTGGGTCATAAATCAGGTGAATGTGTTTGACTGACAGGGACTGTTGGTTGAATGGATAAGAACCCTATAAATATTTATCTTCCCCAGTAGGCTTTTGTGCAATACACAGCTATAGAATACTTCCTAATAGCATCAGACACAATAGTGCATTTCATGTAACTGATACAGATAGATCCACTCTTTTATTTGATAAATAACCAATAATGGTGACTCCTTATTATGTTAGGTATTATTATGTTAGCTGCAGGGGATGTGAATGTGAGTAGAATAGACCCCTTTCTCACAATGCTCAGACCATAGTCAGTGAGACTGGCACAAAAGGCCACTGTAACAGAGTAGTGATTGATACCTAATCACCTCTTACCCTATTCAGCACCTCCTACTCTAGAGAACTAGGGAACTGACTGGGTCAGCTGAACCAAGAACAGCCATGAGAAGCTGAGAATGTGTCTGTGAGAAGACAGAAAACCCAGCTTCTGAGATTCATAACATGAGACCAGGAAGGCATCAGGGGGAGAAGTGACATCCTGTGCTGGCCAAAAGATATGTTCATGTCCTAACCCCTGGGGCCTATGAATGTTCCCTTATTGGGAACATGTCTTTGTGGATGTGATTAAGTAAAGAATCTTTAGATGAGATCATCCTGGATTATCGAGGTGGGCCCTAAATTCTGTAACAAGTGTCCTTCAAGAGTGAGGAAGAGCCCCAGTGCCGAAGAGCAGAGCTGCCCCCGGCACAGAGGAGGTGAACCTTCCAGGCCACCATACTACCACCCCCAGCGCCAAGGAGCACTGCTACCAGTGCAGAGGAGGTGAGCTGCGTGGACACCAGCCGGACACCCCCCCCCACTACTATGTTGGAATGAGAAGACACGTAAACAAGTCCAAAACCAAACTTCCAGATCACCTAAAGCAACCCCAAAAGAAAAAGAGATGGAACAATCTGATACTCAACCACCTGGACTCTCTGAACTGGCAACAAAAGAGGATCTGGAAAAAATGAAATCAGAAATAATTTCTC
>NW_004624799.1:4590450-4670046 GCF_000247695.1 Heterocephalus glaber | reverse complement strand
AGAAGGGAATGGAATTAATATGAGAAAATGGAAAAAATGGAAACAAAGTCTTTGTAAATAGGGAGGGATGGAGGGGTTGAAGAGAGGGCAGGGGAATGGGGGAAAAATAACCAAGAGAGATTATGTAAAGGTGTAAATTTCCAATGATGACTGTCCTTATATTGTATACCTAAAATGTAACAATGAAATTAATTTTTAAAAAAGAGCATGGAAGAGAGAGATTTGACACAGGAAAGGAGGGGGCTGTGTAACTTATAAACAATCCACTTGTCAACAAAAAACAGGCTCTCTGTTGTGAGAAAAAGAAAAGTTTATTCCAGTGAACAGGGACATGGACTAACTAAGGTCCGGGGATTCTAATGGCTAGCAGGGGAGGGAAAGAGAGAGAGAGAGTGGTGGCTAGCTAAAAGAGATTTCATCCCTGAGAGGATGGGCTAACACCAGGGGAGAGAGATAGTAGCAATTAACTGGGAAAAGAATTAGGCTTATATACATATTGAAGGGGCTAAGGAATCTGGGGTGACATATTTATGACTTAGCTGCCCAAGGATGGTCTGAACAGATATGTGTACAATTACTGGACTTTTCAGCACCAGGGGTTTGTAAGCCATATTTTTTAGTCCATTTGCCTCACTTACTAGGAAGCTGCTGATATTTGTTAAAAGCAGCCTGTTTATTTGCCCTGTTGATTGAGTGCAGGCCTGACAAGTAACCAGGGAGGCAGAGATTGGAGTAATGTGGCCAAGGAAAGCCACAGTACTAGAAGGTGGAAGAGCTGAGGAACATATTTTCTCCAAGAGCATGCAGAGGGAGCAAGAATGTACTAACACCTTGACTTTGGGGTTCTTACCTGCAGAACAAAAGAGAAGAAATTTCTATAGTTTTAACCCACCATGTTTGTGGTAATTTGTTATGACAACCCTTGAAAAATGAATGCAGCCTGGATTTCTATAGGCAATGTATTAGTCAGCTTTCTATTGTTAGGACAAAATGCTTGGCATACACAACTTAAAGTAGGAGAGGTGTAATTTGGCTTATGGTTTTAAGAGATTTTAGTCCATTCCTGGCTGGCTCCAAGACAGAAACATCAGGATCGAGGGATACAACCAAGGAAAGCTGCTTAACCCATTGTAGTCAGACAACAGAAAAAGCTAGTAGAGAGCCACAGAAAGAGGAAGGGCTGGGGACACATATACCCTTCAAAGGCACACACTCAGTGACCTACTTCTCCACGGCCCCATCTCCTAACAGCATATTCAGCTATGAGCTCGTCAGTGGATTAGCTGTTGATGAGGTTAATGCCTACATGACCTAATCACCTTCTAAAAAACCCCATCTCTGAACATGTGTAGCTTTTTTTTTTGGTACTGGGGATCGAACTTGGGTCCTTGCACTTGTAAGGCAGGCGGCGAAACCACTGAGCTAAATCCCCGGCCCTTGAACATATATAGCTTTTGAGGGACATTTATGATCCAGAACATAACAGGTAGATGGTGGGGTTCAGGACAAGTAACCTCAAATATCTTAAAGCTGAAGAAATTTGAGAAATTGGCAGGAGCATTCTTGGCCTCCCTTTTGCTTTTCTCCCCTGAATCATGTGCACAGTTTAGGAAACATTTTTTGACCTCCCTGAGGCAGTTAGCAGATCCTCCTGTGAGAGGTTCCCTATCTGCCCCCACCCCTACTCCACGGCAAAGGAGCATTCTTGTTATCAAGTAGTTCCTTTAGAAATGACGTGCCAATCAAAAGTATTCCAGGTCCTTCTTGCCTTAAATGAAGAATTGGAGGAGACAAGCAAAAAATGGTGCCAAAAAGTTTATTTGAAAAATGTGGGATGAATGGGTATGGGAGAAACTAGCTTTGCAGAGCCAACTTGGGCCAAACAAGAGAAAAAGAAGGTAAAAGCAAAAATAAAAGTACACATTGCTTCTGAGAAATGCAGCGTGGGCTATTGTGTGAATTCATGATAGCGGCTTCCCATGACGTCTGGCCTTTTTTAATGTCATCCACATCTTGTGGGAGCTCCAGAGAAGTTCTACACAGGGGGTCCTGAGAATTATTTGGTGCTGTCCTGGGATCTTGTAATTGACAGGTCCCACTCATTTCCCCAGCCAGCTGTGCCAAGCTTTATTTCTTATATCATTCTTACACCAAAGACACAGGCTGGAGAGAAAATTCTGGACAAATAGGCCTGGCTAAGTTTCCTCCAATTTATTACTATTAATTAGATAATACTTTTTAAAAAAGTAATACTTTTTTATCCTGTTATACTTATTCATGACTATTTTTTCATAAAACAGTGTAAAAAAACCCAGATTTTACTCTTTCTTTGGTTCTTCATTTCCTCATGAAATTTCCCATATTGTGTGAAACTTACATTAAATAAATGTGCATGATTTTCTTTTGCTAATCTATCTTTTGTTACCAGGACTTCAGAACCCAGTGGAGGGTGAGGGAAATATGCTTTTTATCTCCTTCAAGCGCATTTCTGGAGTGAGAACAGGCCTGGGACACAAAGCAGTGTTTGGGATGAGGGAAGTGAGCTTCTGACCCTTTGTGAAAGGGAGTAAGAGGAGATGCGCTGGAGAGTTTGTCACTGACTCCTTGCCTTTGTGGTGGTTTGAGTAATAACTTGTTTACAAAGGATCGTTTGATAGTTCACTGTGCTGCCTCTTGTGTAATGGCTCTACACACCAGGTGACCAGGCAAAAAATACAGGCTGAGGTTTGTTTGTTCTCAGTGGCTGCATTCTTATGCATGTATGTGAGTGGTGTAAACAGTCTCGGGTTTGCTCCCTGAGGAGAGCCACACACACCACGTGAGAGAGTCAGTCACTTGCCACATTTGGTTTTTGAACATGTAGTTTTTGCTACCTTTTCCTAACAAGACTCATTTTGTGACATTTTATTTCTTTGAAATGTTACTAAAGTATCATTATCCTTGTAAAGTGAAGGAAACTTCTTTAAACATCTTTAAATCTTTGACAAAAAACATATCTACTCTTTCAGAGATTCATGAATTCAGATTCTAGAACAGATCCTCTTTCTTTAGAACTGGATTCTTTCTCTTTCTTTCTTTCTTTTTCTTTCTTTTGCTACAAATGTAGGAAGAAGTGGATTTGGGGGCCTTATCAAATTTTACTTCTTCAGGCTGAAAAGTAGCAAGTCCTCCTGTCCTTAAGTAATACAGGTATCCCAGATGTATTAAGATATGGACAAAACTGCTTGGGGCCACTGTTTAATCTACTACAGTTGTTAAGGAAAAAAATCAGTCAGGTGTAGTGGTACATGCCTATAATCCTAGCACTCAGGGAGACTAAGGCAGGAGAATTGCAAGTTCAAGTCCTAACCAAGCAACTTAGCAAGACCCATCTCAAGAAAAAAATTTTTTTAAAGAGCTGGGAATGTAGCTCAGTGGTAGAGCACCCCAGGGTTCCATCCCTGGTAGGGGCAGAAGAGGGAGGAGGAGGAGGAGGAGGAGGAGGAGGAGAAGGAGAAATATTCTGACATGTATTATAATAGTAAAGAAGACGTCTCAGGACTATCACAATAGGCAACAAGGAGCAGGGATTGATAGCTCTGGCAAGGTCGGCTGATGGAAAATTGCTAAGAGGAAACACAAAGGATTGAGGGAATTCTTGTTCACCAATAGGATTCTTGCTAAAGGCAGGCCAGGATGAATCTAGGGGCAAGGAATTTCATTGGATATTGTGGTGGTCAGACATAAAAGGTTGGAGGATTTTGTCTAAACTGACTGTGATTGTTGCTAACTCTGAGCTATTATGCAGACCTGGCAAGAACACAGGCCAAGGTTAAGGCCTGATCAAGGAGAGGCCTCAGGTGTAATCCTAGCACTTTGGTAGGTTGAGGCAGGAGGATTGCAAGTTTGAGCCCAGCCTCAGTAACTTAATGACTTAACAAGACCATGTCTCAAAACAAAATATAAAAAAGAGCTGGGGAACCAGTTCAACCCCTGTCTTAGTTACTTTGCTCATTGCTGAGACAAAATACCCAATACCCAAAGTTAAAGGAGGAAAGGTTCATTTCAGCTTACACTTTGTAGAGGTTTCAGTTTACAATTGACTGGCTCCAGGGTAGCGTGGCATGGCAGACAGGAATCACAGAAGAGAAATAGTCCACAGCAGGCAAAGCAGCAAGCAGAAAAGCCAGTGCCAAGCAACTCTTTCTGTCCCCTGTATTTTTCAGGCTACCCTGTTTTACCCTTAACCCTACTGTTGTTAATCCTAGCCAGAACTATGCCAAACCAATCTGGACTACAACCTTAATCTCACCATCACACACTCTAGATCTAGCCACCTCTGAAAAAGCCCCACTATGACTGCATGAGGCTTTGGGGGGACATCTAGACAAAAGCCATAGCCACCCCCCCAGTACTGTGAAGAAAAAAAAAAAGCTCAACTCAGGCTTGGCTGAGAAGAGCCTATCCCAATCCTCTCAGCAGTGTTTTACAGACTTAGAAATACTGTGAAAGTAAACACAGTTTTCTATTATGAGGTTATGGGCAACGAAGCCATCCTAATGGGGGAACTGTGGTGTGGTGTGGTGCCGCTGCCTAATGGCAAAAGTGGCTCCACATGGATTTTCTTCTATCCTGCAGTCAGTCTTTTCTCCTTTCCACACCAGCCTATCTCTGTGGACCTCCTGCTTTCATTCAGGGGTCACTCTGTTTTCCAGCCCCTCAGTTAGGAAGCTGCACCTAACTCTGCCCAAACGTCAATGTCTGGATTCCACAGACACTGACAAAGAAAATGAGGATGATACTAGTAATCTCATTGCAACATCAGAGAGAATTTTAGGTCAATCACTGTGTGAGAAGAAGAAGTTAACTTGGTCTGAGGCCCAGACTGGGTTCATTCAGGAACTGATAACAAGCCACATGGCCATTTTAAAGATCTGATTGGACCCAGCATTGGCTCAACTTCAAGCTGGTCCTCTAGTGGGCTAGGATGTAGGGGTCTCTTTCAGAGTAGGAAAGGAGTGCCTGCCTTCAAACCCGAAATTGACCTAATTCCTTAGATAGGACCAGGGTCTAACCAGGTCCAGTTCTGTGGCTGGGCTCCTCTCTGAGAAGTGGATGCCAGCCTGTATGGTATGCAGCAAGCCCATGAGCAGTAAGTAAATGGCATCAATGTTGTAGTGTTGCAGGTAGCTCCCGCTGTGCTTCAGGGACAGAGGAACTGTACTTCCATATTTTCCAGTGTTCTTCAAGAGGCTTGTTTCTACCACAGGATAGAAAAACACTATATTTTCTGAAAAATACTGCTTTTTTACCATAGAGCTTTATAGAAATTAAATACTATAATTTAATTATATTGGTTTGGGCTCACTACAATTTACTTTACTGCATGTGGTACATTGCACGTATTGAACATCCATCCTCTGTTGAATACTATCTAGTACACTATTTATTTTATTTAACCTTTATAGCCTCCTGCAGGTTATAGGCATCTCTCTATCCTTTTTTTTCCTTTTTGTGGTATTGAGGACTGAAACTATGGCCTTTACACTGAGCTACCTCTCTAGGCTCCCCTACAAAGAAGGGAAGGACTTCTGAAGCCAACGATGGCCACATTAGATCTTTAGGACATTTCACTAAGCCTGTCTTCTCCTTCTCCTTTTCCTTTTCTCCTTTTCCTTCTCCTTCTCCTCCTCCTCCTTCTTCTTCTTTTTTTCACAAATAGGATTTTTTTATCACTATTTAAAATTGGATTTTATTTTATTTTTGGTACCAGGGATTGAACTTGGGACCTTGCGCTTGTGAGGCAGGCAGTGGAACCACAAAGCTAAATCCCCGGCTCCAAAAATCTGGATTTTAAACAGACTCTTGGACTGGGGTTCATATCCATCAGCTCATTCAACTTTAGCTCCAGTCTCATCTCCAGTAGCTTTTCCAGAGCTACTACCTTTACCATGAATTTTCCCAATTCAAACTTGGGCTTCTTCAGCATTTTTACTTTTCTGACAAAGATATCATGAAGAGGATAGACTAGCAAGCCTTTTCTATGTCTTTCTCAATGCTGTCTGGAATCAATTTATTGACCACTTCCTTCCAGTCATTTGTCTGCACCTCTCGGGTCATAATTTCCGTCATCTTCTTCCAGATTTGGCGGACCTGTTGGTGCTGAGCATATGAGGTCTTCTATATCTGATTGTTCCAGTTTAACAAATGAAGCAAATAGCCATAGGTAGTATTGACATCAACATGAGCTTCAACCATGGTCTGCCATTTTTTGACAATGGAACACATTTTGTCACAAGTGAGATCCATACCATGGAAGTTAGGCAGTTTTGGCCCTGAATATCTTCAGTAATTAGGTTGAATTTTCTAAAGGCAACTTCCTTGTTCAGATCAGCAAGGCTCACTTCAAACACACGACCTTTGAGCCCATCAGATGCAATTTTGGTTCCTTGAGTTCTGGTGACTAGTGTTTTTCCAATATTTCTTATGTTGAACAAAGCTAGTACCTTCACATCATACCAGTCTTTTTTAGAAAATGGTTCAACTGCTTTCTTCTTGGCTCCCTTTTTGCCGCCTTTCGTAAGGCGCTTGTTCTTGCCCACTGCCATGGTGCTGCTCAGAGAGCCAAAAGGGGCCTGTCTTCTGCCCATCAGATGAAAAATATGGAGTTGTATTTCTCCAGGTCTGAGGAACACCAAAGAGAATGATTACCAAGCTTTGTTGTTTTTTCCAGTACTGGGAATCGAACTCAGGACCTTGCCCTTACCAGGCAGGCAAGGCACCACTGAGCTAAATCCCTTGCCTGTGTTGTTTTTTAAACTAAAGTGCTAATGAAATTCACTTGAGAAAAAAAATATGTAAATGCATAACAGAATGCAATTCTGTGTAGGAAGGATTCTGGCGTCCTGAAGTATGTAGTAGGGGGAGCTCTGCTAGAATGATTAAGGGCTATCAGAAGGCAGAGTTTGTTGCCATCTGGGATCTTGTGGGTAGCAACCCTGCTGAAAGCACACTGAAGCCAGTGTGTAAGTGAGGAGGTGGAGCAAACACAGGCCGGCTGGTGCCATCTGGGACAGGACTGTTTTTATGTCTGGCTGCTTTCATTCAGGACAACATTTTTTATGTTCATCCATGAAGTGTGCATTATTATCAGTTCAAGAGCTTTTTTATTGTTTTTTGAGACAGGGTCTCGCTTTATACTGGCCTTGAACTCACTATGTAGCCCAGCCTGACCTCAGATTTGCAGTGATCCTCCTGCTTGAGCCTCCTGAGTGCTGGGATTATAGACGTGTGCCAGCACAACCAGCTAAGAGCTTTAAAAAAAGTTTCTATCCCAGGTTGACCTGAACCTTGTGATCCTCCTGCCTCAGCGGGCTTCTAGGTGCTATGATTGCAGGTACATAGCACCATGCCAGGCACATCACTTAATTTGTAAATATTTTAATATATATGCATATGTATTTATGTCCTTTTCTGTAGCTAAAGAGCTAAATATTTTGAGAGAATGTGCTTATCTGGGTAAAGGGGAAGGTAAGAGAGCTAAATATTTACCTAATACATATATTTTAAGATTAAAAATTGAAAGCTTCAAATTTAAAGTTAAAGATATAGAATGTTTTGTTCTGGGCACTACATATGAAGATCCAGATGTAATGATGTATCAATCTTGTATATGCTATCTCTGCAATATATAACTGTAGTATTTAATTCAAATAATCTGCAGAGATGATTTCTTATTTACCTTGGGTGCATTTTGCTTTTTATGCTAAATGACAAGCTTTTTTTCATTTGTAACAGTAGAGACAGATGTGTTCCAGACAATGGTATGAAGTCTTCTGTTGAAATGTGTCATCCAGATAGGTAAAAACAGATAATTTCAAATTTGCTAATCAGACATTATGACCAAGGTGAGGATACTATTTGGTCATTGTTTCTGTTGATTTGAGATTTGTTCATTGTTCATTGTTCTGTTGATTGCACCATTGGCTGCAGATCAAATGGATTCTTTTCATTTTATTAAATGGATTCTTGAATTAGATTGGGCAACAAGAAATAACTGCATAGCTTTGCAGTATTAATGTTTTCAGAATTATTAAATGTAAGATACAGTGGATCCTTGACTTACAAACTCAATTTGTTCAGGAGGGCTGGTTGTAACTCAAGTTGGTCAGTTGCCTTCAAAGTCTTTCTCCTGTATAATTTTAGGCCTCACTTTCTTCCAGGCAGATCTCAGTGTCCTTAGAGAGACATTGGCCCAGGATATCTCAATTAACCCCACACAGGAAAGGATATAATATTCTTTCCAGAACAGTGTCAGGGTTAAATCTGTATCTGAGACCATCTAGAAGGACAAGTGGCTAGCATTTGGGTCATAACTCAAGACTTTGGTCATAAGTTAAAGCTAAAATTCCAGTTGTAACACAAGTTGTGCGTATGTCAGATCAGTTAAAACTCAAGAGTCCACTGTATAAGCCAGCTTCTTTGATTCCAGACAATGGGATCTTTTGATCTGAAGATGATAGAAACCAGACTGGGCCAAATGAGCAAGCACATACCCTCCTACACAGGCAAAGCTTTATGGGATAGGGGCTGGGGGGAGCTCAGGTGAATTGGGGCTTTCCTGAAGGGAGTCAGCAGTTGATCAAGAGAGTGACCAACCTACTGCTCTCTGAACAAAGAGAGCAGCAGGTTTTTATTAATTAGCGGGCATGGGCTAAAGTCTGGTAATTTCCATTGGCTGGGGGCATGACTTCAAAAGGTGTTGTTTCTTGTGATGGGCTTGGACCACTGCATGGTCACAGCTGACTCATCCTAGAGGCTGTTGAATTTTTGTGTAGCTGGCACTGTCATCCGTGCAAAATATCCTAGCCCTGTGATAGGGTCAGAGGACTTCAAGTACCTGGGCTTTTATGGCTTCCAAAGAAGCACAGAATGGGGGCAGAAAAGAAGGGAGAGAGAAAGAAAAGGAAAACATATGCCAACTTCAAAAGGCAATAGAGCAAGCTACTCCTGTATTACGGTCTTGGACAAAACATTTTAAAAAGATCAACATGGCTGTGTGCAAGGCTGACTAGAATTTGACTCAGGGGTTAAGATAGCAAAGGGGATAGACACACTATAAAGACAGAGATGCCAATCCTTTTATCCCATTTTAGTGGCCCATCAGATTTCTTTAAGCACAAGTGAAAGGCCTGTGTTTTCAGTAAAAGTGGTCTTCAAGTTCCTGCAAAGTAACCCTGGCAACTGTTACCTTCCTGGGACTGTGTGATTGTTACCACTTGCTCAGGTTCATGCTGCACGCTGCTCACTGCTCCCCGAGAACACAAGGAACAGTCTTTGGTGAAAAAGGAAAAGGCATTACTCAAAGCTAGCTCTGAAGAAGATGGAGGGGACACTTATTGCCTCAAATCACCATCTCACCATGTTCAGGTATGTAAGAATTTTATAGTAAGGAAGAGAGGAAAGAAATACAATGAGATAACCTACAATGAAATTTCTGCACTGTTTTATACTTTGGCCATTCTTGGCTTTTCTCTCGTGGTGAAAATGAAATTAGACTCAGACCACCTTCGGCCAGAATCTGCATATTCTGTCCATTGGCCTAAGCCGAAGAAAAGGAGGGGTGGTAGCTTATAGTCTTACCCTGAGGAAGTTTGGAGAACACAGTGGTCTTTAAGTTGGCTAAAACAAGTGAACCTAGAAGGTTTGCCTGCCTGCCTGCCTGCCTGCCTGTCTGTCTATCTATCTATCACTCTATCTCTATCTCTGTCTCTGAGACAGGGCCTCACTATGTAGCCCAGGCTGGCCTTGAACTCACTATGTAGCAAGGCTGGCCTCGAACTCATGGGGATCCTCCTGCCTCAGCTTCCCAAGTGCTGGGATTACAGGCATGTGGCACCGAGCCTGGCTGCTAGAGGGTTTATTTAGATTCTTCCCCCCCCCCCAGTACTGGTGATTGAACCCAGGGGTGCTCTACTGGTTAGCTGTATCTCTAGCCCTATTTGTTTATTTGTTGAGAGACCAGGTCTCACTAAGTTGCATAGGCTGCCCTCAAACTTGTGATCCTCCTAGATTAGCCTCCTAAATAGCTGTGATTACAGGTCTGTGCCACTATATCCAGTTTAAGAGTGTTCCTTGGTAACAATTTCTCATTTCATGCAAGCATTCTATTACTCTGGTCTCATGACAGGTTTGTTGAAACATGCCATGCTACAAAGGGTAGTAGTTTACTGCACTTAGGGGTTTATTTTGTCATCCGAGCCTTCTGTCACGAGATTGAGATTGTCACTCTAAAATGGTTGCTATCTCAGAATGTGTACACAATTGGATAAAGATTCTTGTAGAGACATAAGATTGGCATTCTCAAGGCCCATTCCCAACCACCATTTCAGAGTATAAAAATTTTAATGTTCAGTTTTCCTAATTACCTCCAGCCAGTGATGGCCATATGACACAGTTTGTCCAATGAGATGAAGCACAAGTTCATTGGGAAAGGTTTCTTGAATAAGAAAATATACTTGGGTAAAAAAAAGACTTTGGCCTTTTTGCATTCTCCCTGTCTGAATCCAGATGTGACACCTGGAGGTAGAGTAGCCATTTTGAAATCATGAGGTGACTGAGGATAAAAGCCATCAAACTAAGGCAGCAAACAAAAATAAAAGGAACCCTGAAGGTATTACAGAGCAGTCACCTAAGGTAGCCTGGCTTCTTCAGGACTTCTTTATATGGGAGAGAAATAAGCCTGTATCTAGGGAAGCCTAGTTAATCTTTTTTAAAAATTTAAATCTGTAGCTTAATGTATTCATGGTTAATACTGTACCTGCTGCACCGGTGTGGACAACCTAGAGGAAATCCCCCAGGTCCACTCCTTGCCTCTCTTCAGTAACCTGTCTTCCCTACCAGCTCTGTTCCGGTGCCCACCTCAACTCCTCAAGACTTCAGCATCAAGGCTGTATTCCAAGCTGAAGATAGATGTGTAGACTAGAGCAGTGCCCACTGAAATGCTGAAGCCTCTGCAAGAGGCTCTGAAGATGTTTGAGGCATTAGGCTTCCAATTTGTTTACTGTATCTCCTAGATTCCATCACTTCCCAGTCTTAGGAGGTCTGGGCTTGGAGTGACTGATGGCTGATAGCTCTTCAATCTTGCCCCAGTTGAGGCCTTGAGGCCCTGATGCTTTCAGGGGAAGGAAGCAGAGGCTCCTGTCACCTGGACAGCTGCTGGTCCCCTGAGGAGCAGCCCAGGGCTGGCTCTCGAGCTCCTTGCCCTGCTTCCCAGGAGAAAGCAAGGCCACTCACTCTGCTTTTCTCCTTCCTCTTTACTTGGAGGTGGGATTCCAAGGAAAGAGGCCAGGGGTTGTCTACTTTATGCTATCCATGGTAGAAATGTTACTGGCACCAAAAAGTAGACATGAGATGTCATGAGATATATGATGGTTAGAAAAATGCATCACTCTGTAGAATTTTCAGCACACGGTAACTGGAATTGAGAAAGTCCTTGCTCTGTTGCCAACTGTGTTTTCTTCAGTAAACCACCAAATTTCTGAAAGTTTTTACAACTTGCACTGGGGAAAGAACATAATACCCACCTCCAAGGTCCCTAGTGGAGATTAAAGGAAATGTGGGATGGGAAAGCATTTTGAAAGTCCAAAAAGGCTACACCAAAGTTAATCACTAGAAGGGCCGGGGATTTAGCTCAGTGGTGCCGCCGCCTACCTCGAAAGCGCAAAGTCCTGAGTTCAATACCCACTACCAAAAAAAAAAGTTAATCACTAGTCTTATCAGAGCAATGATGCTTTTTGTGGCCCTAGGGATTAGTAATAGAAAATCCAGTATAGCAGGATTGTAGATCATGGTTTTAAGTTTCTGTTGATTCTTTTTGTATTTTGATTTATTAGATTCAACTTATTTTATTTAAGACCAAGCCAATAAGTTATGTGCTATGTAAGCTATAAAGATAATTGAGATCAACTTAGCAAGTCAGAGGAAGGCTATTCTCAGCTTAGTCATAGTTTCTGCTAACAATGAATGATGCTATGGTGGATGAGAATGTGCTTTGGAATGGGGCTTGTAGTCAAGGCCACTTAGGAGTAGCTTTGGTACATCATAGTTGTAGAATACTTGAAAATTGAGGTGTTTCTCGCTATTGAGGTTGACTTTTTCTTACAAGGAATATAAATCCTAGAAAACTAAGACTTAGGCTTGTTCAGTTGTTTTCCCTTATGAAAAACTTGCTGCTAATATTTCTGGTGTTTTGCCTTTAAGGAGCATGTGACTATAAGAACCTATAAATACTTTAAGCAAAAAATTTCTTGTGTCTCCCTCCAATACTTGAGCTCCAATCAATAGACTTCTGATCTACATTTGCCAGCACAAGGGAAATGCCTTCCTGGCAAGTCAGTATACCATAGAAGTCACTATTGGGTTGCATGGAACTCCTTAAACTGACTTAAACTTTCCTTAGGGACACAGTCCTTTGAAAAGCTCCACAGAACTCCCAGCCATGGGTCAGCTTATTTCTGGTTTGGCTTTGACTCTGTCACTAACCCACAGGCGCCTCTCTGGAAGGAAACAAAACATAGCAAAATGCCTGTTGACCGTGTGTCATGTAGTATCTTTACATTAGAGAAACTTGCTTATTTCAGACTTATTTCAAAGACTTTAGGAGGGGCTTTCTGGGCGACATCCATTTGGAGATGCTTGCAAATAATGTTTCTTACACCAGAATGAGTGGTGTTTTGTGCTTCACATGATGTTTAGTGCTGTGATCCCCCGTCTTATTGCTTTCTTATTTAAAAGGCATTTTGGTGCTTAGTCTAAGATGAGGACATTATCTTCAAAAAAAACAGGAGTAAATGGCAGGAATAACATTATTGCCATCCAGATTTCTTTATTCTTTTGATGGGGCTGGTTCATGGGATTATTTATTAATCACTCATCTTCGGTTTCCAGCTGAAAGCCCTGGTTGGTAGTGAGTGTAGGTAATTAATACTATCACCCATGATCTCCTGTATTCTTGTTGTTAACATTAACTTACATTTGCCCTTAAATTTCTTTTTATTTTATGTCTTTCACTGGTCAATAGATGTTTGCAGGTTTTTCCTCCCAAGGGCTACCAGTCTTCTTCACACCAACAATGGTAATGATTAGAATAGTTGTCATAGCTAGGATTAAATGCTGCTTGTTTACTTGAAAGAGTTTGTGTGTGTGTAATGTATATAGTTATTTTAAATAACATAACATTACCATGATTAGAGTGAGCAGAGTAAAAATAACCTAATTATTGTAATTACTTTGTGCAGAACAACCATTTGACATTCCAATAGAGATATACAAAGAAATAAGTTCAAATCCCTGTCTACCAAAGACTTCCAGCCTCGTCTTCACTTAGTCTTTAGAACAGTCTGGGCTGATAAAGAAATACTTTTCTTAGAGTCAGCTTTTCAAGCATATACAGATTTGATCCTTGCATTTCTTACTTGACAGGACCCTTTTTTCTTTTGGCTATCATAACAGTGATTAAATCTCATTATGATAGTAGCTATAGAAATATAATACAGTGTGGCAAGTGCTATTCTAAGCATGTTACTTATATTAATTCACTTAATTAAAAACAGATCTCAGTGTAGGGTATAACAAGAATGATGCTAATCACTAGCTAATGATCTGCCTACTCAGAGATACATTTCATTTAGCCAAGGTGGGGTTGGCTGGTTCTAACAGGATTTCACTCCTTTGCAGCTGCTTCTCCTCTTTCTATATAACCTGGGCTCTAGCCCCCTCCACCATTCCTTCTGCAGCCTCCTCCTAATGTTGTGTATACCCTTCTACCTGCTCATGCTGAAGATAGCAGCATCCTTCGCTTGGACCCATACAATCCTTTTACTCAGAATTGGAGGTCATTTGCAGAAGCCATTTCACCAAGGTTAGTAACTGGAATGAAGTGCAAGCTCTCAGGCTGTGCCCAGGTTTTTGCATTAGACCTCTGAGTGGATCTGCTGGACTCAAGAACTGGCAAAGAAGGACAAGGAGCAGCCTCTGAAATGTGTCCCACTGTTTTTAAGGTGTGGTGCACTGTCTCCCTAGTCAGGAAGCAGTGCATATTAGGTCAGTGCGCCTGAGTAAGCACCTCTGTTAGATAAATGGCAGAAAGCCATTTGACTTCCTGTAGTTCCAGTATTATTCATATGGCTACTGCATTTCTAACAACTCCTGGGCTCTAGGATAAAGACTTCAGGTGTTTTGAACAGAGTATGCTTCTGAGTCAGAAGGAACCTCAGTTTGGCCCCTAGCATTGCCCCTTTCTACATGTGCAGAGGTGAGCAAACTACATAGTCACTTGGATTCTTCACTTCCTTTAATTCAGCAAGTATTTATTGAGTGCCTACTGTGTGGTAGATTTAGCCTTGAACAAAACAATTCCTACCTTCATGGTAGAGAAGTTAGGAAATGGTGAACAAAATGAATATATAGTTGGTGATAGTGCTAAGTGTACAACTTTTAACTAGGATACTCGAGAAAGCATTGCTGAGAGGAACACCTGGAGGAGCTAAAGGAGAAGGCCATGCAGCTATTGGGGAGAAGAGCGTTCTTCAAAGACAGACTGTGATGTAGAGCCCTGAGGCACAAGTATGGCAGAAGCAGCAAGGAGGCCAGCGTAGAAATAGCAAAGAGAGCAGGTCCTGGAGGCTTTTGTAAACTGTAGCACAGAGCTGCACTTTCGTCCTAAGTAAACAAGAAGCTGTGGGAGTACAGGAGTAGGGAGTAAGAGAGTTGTGATTTGACCTAAGGCTTAAAGAATCACTGTGACAGGTTAAAACAAGAGACTAGTGTGTGGGGGAGAGGGAGAGCAGCATCCAGGTGAGAGATGATGGAGGCCTGGGCCAGGTGGGAATGGTAGAACCAGGAAAGTGGTCACATGGATCTAGTAGTACTTAATAATATCCACCTGATGGAGTGTTATGACGTTAACTGCTGCACAAAGTGCAGGCTTGTGTAAATCCTCAGTCAAGGGCAGCTGCTGTCATTTTGACAGGTTTGTGGTCTTGTAAAACATGCGTGACACACATAGGTTAGAGATTGAGGATTTGTTCATCCCATCAGCAGCAGCAGTGTTGGGAAGGAAACTCAGAATACCTCCTGTCTTTCCCTTTAACTGGAAACCTGAGTCACTATTCAGCCAGCCTAAATTGCAGGCACGTGAAAGAGCTGCACCAGCACACTTTCCATTTGGGCCTTACCTGTGTGCCCAATTTGTGTGATTTCAGCACTTCCCCCTGATCCTAAAGTGTTCAGAGATGGAGTAGTGGGGAAGTAAATATGGGAAGGATAAACTGCATTTGTGTTTTTTAAAGTATCTTCAGAAGATACAGGATTTCAGTTGTTAATAAGTAAGTCTTCAGGGTCAGAAACAGCAACCACTCCAGGCATTTTAAGCAGATCTGGAGTCACTGGCAGGGCTAGAGGAGTAGGCTGTCAGCTGAGTGGTCATGACTCTCAGCACAATGAAAGACTGTGAGCTGATTTCAGGTCTTCAAGTCACTGCCAACTCAAAGGACAGTATTGGGCAATGGGTACAAGAACCCACTTACTACCTAGATCTCAAAGAGCCAGAAGCCTGAATGGAGAGGGAGCTGCCACCACAGTGCCTCTCAGCTTACAGATGGTCCTGGAATGTACCTACAGTAACCAGCCATTTGGTACAGTCATTATAGAAAACAAGATAGAAGTTCCTCAAAAATTAAGAGTAGAACTACCATGTGATCTAGCAAGCCTGCTCCTGGTTATATATATCCAAAGGAAATGAAATTATTGACTCAAAGAGGTATCTGCACTCCCATGTTCATTGCAGGATTATTCACAATTGCCAAGATGTGCAAATAACCTAACTGTCCATGGATGGATGGATGGATGGATGGATGGATAAAGAAAATATGGCAGGTGTATATATAAATATATATGAATACTATTCAGCCTTAAAAGAAGGAAACTGTCATTTGTGATATCAAAGATGAACCTAGGCAGTGATGGCAAACCTTTTAGAGCTTTCAGTGGTAACAAACAGCCCATTGTGCCATATGTGCCACAGGTTTGCTACCACTGACCTAGAGGCATGATGCTAAGTGAAATAGGCCAGACATGGGCAAATACTAAATAATTTCACTTGTATGCGAAGTGTTAGAAAAGTTGGGCTACTAGAAGCAGAGTAGAAGAATGGTTACTGGGGGTCATGGAATGGGAGGAAATGAGTACATGTTGGTCGGAGTACAAACTTTCAGCATAAGATGAATAAGTTCTGGAAACTTAATGGTGACTTATTAAAAAATTTATACTTGAAATTTGCTGAGGGTAGATCTTCCACATACATGCACACAAGTAACTATATGAGGCAGTGCATAGGTTAATTAGCTTGATTGTGTTGACTGTTTAACACTGGGTATCAAATTATCAAGTTGTACACCTTTAATATATACAATTGTAATTTTTCAGCAATACCTCAGTAAAGCTGGACCAAAAAAACCAAGCAAACAAAATTTCATATTCCATAGCTGTCCAAAGAAAGTCTGTTTCACTTCTAGCATCTTAATTTTGCACAGGTGTGTCTAGTTGGTTCCCATCCCAATCTCTAGTTGTAAGGTGTGGGATCTGAAAACTTAGCTTTCAGTCCTCCCCAGCCAGGGGGTGGATGAGGTCCCATCCCTCTTGCTTGTTTACAGTGAGTACCACGAGGCCTTTTCTTTCAGTCCTGTGGTGTTGGTCAATGTTGAAGATACGACATGAAACACAAACAAGTGCCTGTGCTGAACACTGGATCCAACCATCAATATTTCCCAAGCTCATCTATAGTACAATACTGTGTGCTTTGTAATAGGGTAGCTGTTATTATTATTAACATTGTGATGACCATCTCTGATATCTAAAACAAAGTGGGCTTCAAATCACTGACAGACAAATTTCAGTTTTTGTATTTGAAGAAAGTTATGGGTCTGGATTTCTGTTTACCACCAAATGTGTTTATGGTTCATGTCCTTACATAGAAAGACTGTTGCACTGTTTATCTAAAAATACATTCTCCACATCTGGCATGAACAGCAAGTTTAGCACACTATTTCCAGTATAAAAATAAGCAGGAAGAAGTATCAGGTCCAGGTGAACATCAGTGAAAATTCAGACTGGCTTTAACACTGGTCTGACCAGTCTGAATTCTCAGGAGTGTAGAACTATCCGTGTCTTATAGTTCTGGGTTGAGCATATTCCTGAAAAGTCGATCAAATTTCTCTAATCATTACCTGTTAAAACAGCAGGAAATCAGGCTAGCTTAATTAGGCTAAGAACTAGATCAGATGGAACAAACAGTAAAGCACAGAGTAGAGCAAGTGAGTGTTTGGTGACCTCATCTGAGGAACTATTTTGCTTTTATTATAATGTTAATTTTTTATAAAAATTGAGTTTCTAAGAAGTTTTTTTTGCTAAGAAAACCAAAATTCCAGACTAATGTCTTCTTGAAGGTTGGGGTAAAACTAAGTGAAGTAGCACACATGCATCTAGTATGTATGTATATATATATAGAGAGAGAGAGAGAGAGAGAGAACCAAAAAAGTATACATCAGGAAAAAAAAACCTTGTTATAAATATTTTAATACTAAATTTATTGAAACATCATGAGATTAATAAATTTAAAAAAATTTCTTTTTGGTACCAGGGATCGAACTCCGGTCCTTGCGCTTGCGAGGCAGGCGTTGGAACTGAGCTAAATCCCCGGCCCAATAAATTAAAATTTATCTTTGGCCTCTACAATTACAAGAGGTACTCAAAGTGATGGCCATTAGCTTCCAGATATTTATCAATACAGTGAACAGCTGAAGTGTGTATACATTTTTTTGGCGGACTCTGTGTGTGTGTGTGTGTGTGTGTGTGTGTGTTTAATACCTTATAATACTGTAAAGTATATCATTTATACTTTAATGTAAAAATCTTGAAGCACATCTTCCTAATTTTAAAATTTGTGTTCTTGTTCCTGACCCTAGGTTGGATGACAGAAAGTTTGAGGGAATGTTTGGCCCTCCTTAACCCATGACAGCCACCACTCCTCCAACCCCGAGCTACAGTCCCTATCTAGGACTTTGGTAGAAGGTGAAGGTGGGAACATATGTCCCTCCGAGGGGTTTGTGGAGCCGTTTTGAAGGCTTTGCAGTCCTCCCCCAGGGAAAGGAGGAGCCAGCTTGGCTCTCTCCCAGTTTCCCAGGGTGCTTTTCCAGATCTAGAAGATCTACCTAGAGGGAGAATCTAGGAAAGGGTCCGCTTTCAAAACGAGGTGGGAGAGTCTTAGTGCTCTTTTGATGTGAAGAGGAGGATCCTCCTTTATGGCCAAAGAGCAGAGTAAACAATGGAAAATACCACACTAGCAAGTGACTCATAAACCAAGGAATTCACAGATTTTAGAGCTGGAAAGCCATGGAAATCCCTTGTACAGCCCTTTCAGGTAAAGATTAGAAAGAAACTAGAAGTCTAGGGACTGGCCAGCTACTTCAAGACCAGGTCAAGCAAGATCCCGGAGATCTGGTTCCCTGTTTTTAAAGGCTGCTGTTTATTTTGTAGCTTCATTGTATGTATTGAATTCTATAGACCAGTGCTTTACACAGTGCTGTTTATTTTGTAGTTTCTTTGTTTTGGATTCTATAGAGCAAAGCTTTACACAGTGCCCACTTGCTAATTACATTACAAAGGTAAAATACTGCCTTTAAAATTTTTTCAAAATAATAAAAAATGGGCTGGGGATTTAGCTCAGTGATTCCGCACCCTACCTCGCAAGCACAAGGTCCTGAGTTCAATCCTGGTACCAAAAAAAAGTTGTGATTTTTGGTCATTAATTTTTTAATACAATATTTTATTGATATAGATCAAATACCATAAAAATCACTTGTTTAAAATATGCAATTCTGTGATTTTTAGTATATTCAAAGTGGCCAGCCATCAACACAATCTTTGAATGTTTTCATCACCCCCTAAAGTAACCCAGTACCTGTTAGCCATTATTCCCATAGCCGGAACAAGTACTACTTTCTGTCTATATATCTACCTTTTCTAGACATTATGCATAAAAAGAATGGTATAGAATATAAGTTCCATGGAGGCGAGGATCTTTGCTTTGCTCTACATTATGACTCTGGTGCCAGACTGGCGGGTGGTTAGTGTATATCTGTAGGGTGAGTGAGTGGTTGTTGAAGGGAGGAGCTGATAGCTGGGAGCTCCTTAGCACCATCCTGGATGGAGAATGGAGGAACAGTAGAATAACCTGCTGTCAGTCTTTGTCTCCTGTTTGTTCTGAGACTTCTGTCTCAACCATTATGAAGATGCAGAGAAGCCCAGTGAAAGCAGCTGCCCTTGATGAGGAGTACAGATTATATATAAAATGGGCCCACCACAGCCCAAATTCCTCTTTCTTCATGGACACGTCCCAAAACCACACTTTTCTCAGGACCTCAGTGGATTGCTTCTCCATGGACACCTACTATTTCTGGCTTCCCTTCCCTAGATCTCTGGCCAGGATGGGATTTGAATCCATGCATTGTACTTCATTTCTCAGGCACACACTGGGGCACTGGGAGGTTCCTGCTGCTCGGAGTAGTGCTGCAGCCCCTGCTGTTTGTTGGCCTGTGCATCTTCTGCTTGCTTTTTTTTGGGACTGGGGATAGAACTCAGGTCCTTGCGCTTGCGCAGCAGGCAGCGAAACCACTGAGCTAAATCCCCAGCCCTTCTGCTTGCTTTTTTAGTATCAACTGGCTTTGTTCAAAACTACAAGGAGGCAGAATAGTGCAATGCTTTTAACCATTGCAGCCTCTGCTCAGTTGATCCTGAGATTGATACCAGGTTCTGGGGTACTGAAGTTTCCTTTTAGAAGTGATATCTAGGTCTTTTCTTTCCTGGACAAAGAATTGAATGAAATAAGCATAAATGGTGGCAAAGTTTCACATTTATTAAAGGTAGGATAAAAGAGAAGGGTAAAGGAAGAACAGGCTCTACAGAGCAAGTTTGGGCTGTGCTACTGAGGATTAATCCCAGGGCCTTTGTACTGAGCTATATTCCCAGCCCTTTTTTATTTTTTATTTTGAGATAGGGTCTCACTAAATTGCACAGGCTGGCCTCAAACTTCTAGTCCTCCTGTCTCATCCTCCTAAAGTGCTGGGATTCTAGACATTTGTCACCATACTCAGCTCCAAATATTTTGATTTTTAAACAAAAGTGTCTCTGTCCATATTTAGGGCCAGAGATATGGTCATAGGTTTTGAGAATCACCACCCTGTGATTGGGAGCCAGCATGCAGTAGGGAAAGTGGTGCTGCAGGCCTTGGGAGGGTACAGGGAACAGCATCTGTGTTTGTTTGTTGATGTGAATTTAGACTTTGAAAGGAGATATTTTCAGTGATTTACAAGTAGAAGAAATTAGTTTCTTGACACTATCAGAAATGCCTCTGAGCTTAGCAAATGGCTGTAGCAGGACATTGTTTGTTAATATCAATTTTTTCAGTGGTGCAGTGCCACTGAGCTACACCCCCAGCTCTCATTAATATCAATTTTAATCACAGACACTGACAGGGAGATTTCTTGGCTAATCTGGAAACAGTGATAATACTTGTTGCCTTTCCTAGAAAAATGAGTGATTTCCCCTAAAAAAAAAAATCCAGACCCAAGGCTCATAATTCATAGCTGCTTTTTAAAATATACCTACTGAAAAGGACATAAATCATAAACATGCAGGTCATGGATTTATGTGCTCATGTGACTACCTCCCAGATTAGGAAGATGACTGCTGCCAACCTTTCAGAAGCCTCCCTCAGGTCCCTCCCAAACACACCTGCCTTCCTCCCAATCACTTTCTTGACCTCTAGCACAATGGATTAGTTTTGTGTTTTTGAATTCTATAAAAGAATCCTATAACAGGTCCTTCTTTGCTTAGCAGGATGTTTATGAGATCATCCACATGGTGTTGGATAGTAATAGCTTATTGATTTACATTACTATATAATATGAATATATTACAGTTTATTTTTGCTATTGATGGACATTGTGGATGTTTTTCAGTTTTAAAAAAATTACCTGTATTCACGCTGGGTAGATCAGTGGCAGAGCACCTGCCTAGCACTACATGAGGCTCTGGATTTGTTCACTAGGTATAGAAGGATGTCTGTATTTCAAATTTTATTTTCAACTTTGTGGCTATTAAAGCAATTACTAAACAAAAAGCTACCTCAGAATATAACCTAAATATTTTGTTTAATTTCATTCTGGATCAGAAAGGTATTAATGTTAGCCTTAGCTGGCAATGAACTTCACAGAAGAGACAGAAGTTTATACCTCATTATAAAGTGATTAAATGGCTGCCTGTTTGTGTCATGGTAAGGGGATTCCGAATGCATTCTTTCTGTAGATAAAAATTTTAAACTACAACAGTAATTTTCATGTTCTGATTTATGAAAACAAAAATTATCAGATTATCATATTTCAATTATTTAACCAAACCATAAATGGAACTGTAATGTGCATATAACGTCCTCAAAAGCTTGTCATGATATACAGTATTTTGTGGAAATAGAGATAGTTCATATGATCTTGTTATGGGAGTTCTAGGATGCTGTGGGCTCCTTCTAGTGATTCTTACCAAGTTTTTGTTGTCCTGAACAAAGAACTGGATAAGACAGGTGCAAAAGGTAGCAAGCTTTTATGCTTATTGAAGATAGGAAAGGAAGTTTGCTCTGCAGAGTGATTACAGGCCAGTAAATGATAGGAAAAGAAGTACTGTATGCTCTCCAGAGTGAGAGTGGGCCACTGGGAAGAAGAACACAATGACCCTGAGGTTAATGACCACCTTCTTTTGTATCCCTGGCTCCTCAGGCTGACATCAGATCTGGCCTGTTCTATCAAAAACCTGCTTGATCTCATACCAGAAAAATTGAAAGCAGCATTTTTTGATTGGTCCCAGGTGCAGGGCTCAGGTGGATGTGTCTTGGATCTCCATGATTGACAGGTTATACCCACTTGCCCAGCTGACTGGCCATGCCCTAGTCTCCAGTCTCAATCTCTGTGCTTCGACGGATTGCCAGTAACTTAATTTACAGTTTTTTACTATGCTACTATGATGATAATGCCGAAATTACTTTTCCCAATTGTCCTTTGGTGCACATATGTTTGCATTTCTATTATGTAAGTTGTAACCAAAAATACAATTTTTAAACGCTAAAAACTTATTTCAGAAAAAAACACATCGCCATTAATCCCCTTCAATATATACTCCCAGCCTGGGCTATGTAGTGAGTTCAGGGCCAGTTTGGACTACATAGCAAGACCCTGTCTTACATAAAAACCCAAATAAATAAAGTTGTCATGGGCTTTTCTAGTTGTTACTTGTGGAAAGAACAGTATAAAATGCCCTTCTCCAAAGGTATATTTACTTCCTCATCCTCAAACCTTGTGACTATTATTTTATATAAAGGATAAATATTACATTATATGGCCTCAAAATGTGATTAAGAATCTTGAGAGGAGGGACTTAAGTGGGATTATCAGGAAAGATCCTAAATGCAATGACATGAATTCTTATAAGAGAGGCAAAGGGAAACTAGGCAGAAACACAAAAGAGAAGGCAAAGTGAAGACTAAGGCAGAGATTACAGTGTTGTGGCCACCAAGAAAGGTCCATCTTCAGCCAGCAGAAGGAAGAAGAGACAAAATGCTTCCTCAGAGCCTGGGCAGTCCTGTCAACACCTTGATTTCATATTTCTTTAGGCCTCTGGAACTGTGAATGTGATAATTAATTTTGGGTCAACCTTGACTGGGCCACAGAATGCCCACATATCTGGTTAAATATCATTTCTGCTTGCTTGTAAGAGAGATTAGCATTTGAATGGGTGGGCTGGGTAAAGAATATAGACCTCCTTACAGAGGGCCCAATTTAAACAGAAATGTGGAGAAAGGTCGAATTCTTTCCCTGACTGCGTGAGCTGTGACATTAGTCTTACCTGCAGACTTAAACCATTGGTGTTCCTGGTTCTCAGGCCTTGGCCTCAGATTCAGATTTACACCACTGGCTTTTGTTCAGTCTCTAGCTTATAGACAGCAGATCATGGGGGTCACCTCAACTTCCATAATTGAGCCAGTTCTTTATAATAAATTTGATGTTACACACCACACACACACACACACACACACACACACACTCACTTCCTATTGGTTCTGTTTCTCTGGAAAACCTTGATCAATGGAGAGAGAATTTTTGCTTTAAGCCACAAAATTTGTGGTAATTTTTTACATTTCCTACAGGAAATGAATAGAGTCAGATGTATGTTTGTCTAGAACTTTAAATTTTTTAATTTATATTTTTGTTTCATTTCATTTTCTTAATTATCAAGATTGTATTTTTTATTTTTTCAGGATAGTGGGATTGAACCCAGGGTCTTAGCACTGAGCTACATCCCTGATCCTTTTTTACGACAGAATCTGCTAAGTTGCTAAATTGCCCAAGCTGGACTCTAATTTGCAATCCTCTTGCCTCTGCCTCCCAGAGTGCCAGAATTACAGGTGTGTACCACCATGTCTGGCTTAATTATCAAGATTAAAAAAATTTTTTTTGGTAGCACTGGGGCTATAGCTCAGTGGTAGGGTACTGTCCTAGCATATCCCCCCAAATTTATTAATATGTATTTTTGAACATCCCAGTGGAGTTCAGTGGGATACTGGGTTTCTATACTTGTATATGGTGTGCATTGATAAATTTAGTCTCTATTTTCCACCCTCTTACCTGTACAGTACCATTTCCAATTTCTGGTAATGACGATTCTACTTTCTGCTTTAGTTGACTTTTTAAGTTTCCACTTATGAGACAGAACATGGGTACTTGTCTTTCTGTGTCTGGCTTACTTCATTTAACACGATGTCCTCCAGTCCTACTCATTTTTGCTGCAAATAATAGATTTCATTCTTCTTCAGGGCTGAATAGTATTCCAGTGTGTATAATTTTTTTCATCTGTTCATTTGGCAATTAGTAGCTAGGCTGATTCTGTATCTTAGCTATGGTGAATATCACCACAGTAAACACAGGTATGCAGTATCTCTTTAGCTATGATAATTTCATTTCCTTTGGTTATATACTCAGGGGTAATGGGATAGCTGGATCATATGGTAGATCTATATTATTGCAACGCAGAGAGTCAAACCCAAAGCCTTGCATATACAAGGCAAGTGCTCTACTACTGAACTACATCCCCAGCCTAAAAATTTTTTAAAAACCTTTTTCTGAGACAAGATCTCACTGTATTGCCCAGCTGACCTTGAACTCCTAGGCTCAAACTGTCCTTCTCCCTCACCCTCCCCAGTAGCTTGGACTATGGGTGTGTACCACCATGCCTGACTATTTTTTAGTTTTTTTAAGGAACCTCCATGCTTTACTCTGTAATGGTTGTACTAATTTACATTCCTATCAATAGTATATGAGTTCTTTTTTCCCCATGTTCTTGCCAGTATATGATATTTTTATAATAACTATTCTAACTGGGATGAGATAGTATCTCATTGTGGTTTTGACTGGCATTTCCCTGATGGCTAATGACATTATACATGTCTTCATAGATTAACTAGCCATTTATGTTTCTTCTTTGAGAACCGTCCTTTCAGAGAATTTATCCACTTTTCATTAGATTACTTTTTTTAAAAAAGTTCTTTGGATTCCTTATATATTCTTGATATTAACCCTCTGTCAGATGAGTGGTTGGCAGACATTTTCTTCTATTCTGTACCTTGTCTCTCCACTCTGTTGTTCACTTTGTAGAAGGATTTTAGTTTAATATCACATTTGTCAATGTTGGCTTTTATTTCTTGCACTATTGAGGTCCTAACCAGAAAATCATTGCTTGTACCAATCTCTTAAAGTTTTTCCCATATGTTTTCTTCTAGTAGTTTCTGAGCTTCAGGTCTTACTTTTAGGTCTATGATCCATTTTGAGTTGAACTTTGTACAGGGTGAGAAGATCAAGTTTTAGTCTTTTGTATGTGGATATCCAGTTTCCCCAGCACCATGTACTGAAGAAACTGTCCTTCCTCCAATATGTTTTGGGTACCTTGTCAAGATTCAGGTAGCTGTAGATTCATTAATTTATTTCTGGGATCTCTCTTCTGTTCTATTCATTCATTTATCTGTTTTTATGTCAATGCTATGCTGTTTTGGATACTAAGGTTCTGTAGAATGCCTTTAAATCAGGTATTGTGATGCCAGCTTTGGTCAAGATTGCTTTGGGTATTTGGGGTCTTTTGTGCTTCCATATGAGTTTTAAGAATTTTTCTAGCTCTGTGAAGATGTCATTGGTATTTTGGTAGAGATTACATTGAATCTATCGATTCTTTTAGATAGTATGGGCATTTTAACAATATTGATTCTTTCAATCCATGAATATGGGAAGTCTGTCTTTTTGTGTCTTCAATGTCTTTATCAATGTTTTATGATTTTCATTGCAGAGGCTTTCATTTTCTTGGTTAAATTTATTCCTAGGTATTTTGTTTTATCTATCATGAATGGGGTTACCTTGATGATTTTTTTTTCTTGGTAAATTAGTTATTGGAGGTATAGAAAAGCTACTGGATTTTGTATGTTGATTTTTGTGTTTTCCAACTTCTCTAAATTTATTTAATAGTTCTAACAGTATTTTGGGGAAGTCTTTAGGTTTTTCTGTATATAAAATCACATCATCTGCAAAAAGGGATAGTTTGACTTCTTTTTCTACTTTTTTTCCCACTAGTACATGTTTACAGTACATTATGATTACATTCTTTGTGGAGAGTTGGTACATGTACATAGCACATCTCGATTCTTTTTTCATCCCCTTCCCCTTCCCTCCCTCCTCCCCCGTCTCTTGGTCCCTCCCCCATTTGTAAAAGATCTATCTCTCTATTTTCTATTATCATCATGTATTTTGTTCTTTATAATTTGGGTTTCTCATTATAAGGTAAACCATGTGATATTTAAGCTTGTGCAGCTGATTTACTTCACTTCACATTATGTAATGTTAAGGTGGATTCATTTTCCTACAAATGACTTGATTTATCCTTTTTATGGCAGTAGTATTCCATTGTGCACAAATACCACATTTTCTTTATCCATTCCTCTGTTGATGAACATATAGTCTGCCTCCAAGATTAAGCTATTATGAGCTTGTAGTAGATTAACTATTGGTCAACTTGGAACATCCAGCTGAACTGAATCAGCAAGATTTGGGTGTGGAAGAACCACCTGAGGATTGTTGCCAAAGACATAAAAAGAGAACTGGAGGGGGAAGATCATTGGCTTTTGATTTTCTTGAGGAAGCTTGATGTGGGTGGTTTTTCTGATTCGAACTTGGCTGTTCTCATCAGAGGAGGTCAGGTCCTTGCTGCTGCTGGGAATGACTGCTGTTCTCGTCAGGGGAGCTCTGATTTTTGCTGTGAGCATAACTTCTGGCTCCAGTGTAGATCCCTCAGCCTAGTGGCACAAATCCTTCACCTCACCACTGCACGCTTTCTAGCTTCCACCATTGGCCTCTGGGCCTTCCTGGTGAAGATCCTCGATATGGATAAGCATGAGATATTGCCATGGTCTCTAGGCTTCTTGCTGGACTCATAGGGGACATTGCCTTGAACTCTAGGCCTTCTGCTGGACTTGTGCAGGACATTGCTTTGGGATCCAGGCCCTAGACTGGATTCTTTGGGTCTCTAGTGCGCAGTTAGATCTCTTGGACTCCTCTGCATTTGACTTTTTGGGTGAGTATTATAATACTATAATTATTTGTCCTGTATTAAATCTATTGTCTTGCAAACCCTGACTACAACAGAGCTGAACTACTATAAACATAGGTATGCATGTATCACTGTAATATGATGTCTTTAACTACTTTGGGACAATACCTAAAAGAAGAATAGCTGGATTGAAAGGAATTTCTACTGAAGACACAGTCAAGTCACTCTGCCTGGCTAAGTTAGGTTCACAAGGTGGCTAACCCCCAGGCCAGTGCAGTAGTATGTCTGTGGAATCCTAGCGATGAGAATACACAGGGGTTTATGACCCTAGAGCAGCCCAGCTTAGACAATTGCTCACTTCTTAAGATTGCTCCTGGCTAATGCACCTGGGTATTTGCTGGGAGAGGATGTGGGATCATTTTACAAAGACTGCTGTACAGAGTTTGGGTTACTTATCTAAGAGGGCTGGAAGCCTGTGAGGACTGTGAAAGTTTTCAGTAGCTAGGATTGCCAGCATCCACAATGATAGTTTGCTGGGTTTCTGTCTTTAACCCTTATCCCTGCAAAGGAGAGAATCCCCCTTCTGTGGCTGAAGAGCCAGATGGCAGATGCTGGGGTATTGTGTTTCTTGTTCTATGCTGTTGTCCCAGGTCTGGGAATCTTAATAGGTTCCAGTTTCTCTCTTGCTGTTTTCAATGTTTTCCTAATTCAAAATGCAACTATACACTTATTTTTGTTCTTTCTGGAAGAAGTGGTATATGTTGAATGCCCCTATCCATCTTGAATCTCTTTATTATTTAACTGATAGATAAAATCATAAAATCATGCATAGTAATGGTGTACCATATAATGTTTCAAATACATGTACACATTGCTTAATGTTTACATTAGGTTAAACATTTATGTCTCTCAAACATTTATCATTTATTTATGGTGAAGATATTTCAAATCATTTCCTCTAGCTTTTTGAAATGTTTAGCGCAATGTTGTTATCTGTAGTTACCCTGTTGTGCAATGGTACAATAGAACTTCTTGCTCCTGACTGCAACTTAGTGTCCATTGATCAGTTTGTCCCTATCCTGTACCCCTAACTTTCCTTATTGTACTTTAACTTCTATGATTCCTTTTTTATAATCCATACATGAGTGAGACCATGTGATACTTGTCTTTCTATCACTGACTTATTTCATTTAACATAACGATCTCCTGTTCTGTCCATATTGCCACAAATGACAGGATTTCTTCCTTTTTATGGCTGAATATTCCATTGTATGTACATACCATGCTTTCTTTATCCATTCATTAGTTGATGGACACTTAGATCGTTTCCTTTTCTTGGCTATTGTGAATAGTGCTGTGATGAACATAGGCATGCAGCTATCTCTTTGACATACTGATTTCATTTTCTTAGAATATATACCTAGCAATGTTTTGCTGGATCATATTCTATTTTTAATTTTTTGAGGAGTAGCCATCCTGTTTTCCATAATAGCTGTTGTCTTAGTTACTTTTCTTGTTGCTGAGACAAAATACCCAACACTCAAAGTTCGAGGAGAAAAGGTTTATTGTAGCTCACGGTTTGTAGAGGTTTTAGCCCATAATTAGCTGGTTCCAAGGCAAGGTGGCATGGCAGAGGGGCATTGCAGAGGAGAAACAGTTCAAGGCAGGCAGAAGGCAGCAGCAAAGCAGTGGGATACCAAGCAGCAAGCAGCCCTCTTTCTATCCCTTATTTTCCATCCAGGCTGCATGCCCTTAGGGTGGGTAACACCCACATCCAGGGTGGGCCTTCTCATTATCCACACCCAGATCTATGCCAAAACAATCAGTGCACTAATTTAGTAACACACACCCTTAATCCAGGCATCACACATACTCAATCCCAGCACCACATACTCTAGATTCAGCCACCTCTGACAAGCCTCACTTATGACTACATGAGGCTCTGGGCGGGGGGAACATCTAGACACAAGCAATAACAGCTGTACTAATTTACATTTCCACCAACAGTGTGCAAGAATATCCTTTTCTTCACATCCTCAGCACTTATCATCTTTAGTCTTTTGATAATAACCATTCTTACTGGAGTGAGGTAATAATCTTATTTTGCTTTTGATTTACATTTCCTCAATTAGTGATATTGAGCAATTTTTTGTATACTTATAGCCATTTTATATTTTCCTTTGAAAATGTCTATTTAGATCTTATTGCCAATTTTAAAAATTAGTTTGTTTTCATTTATTTTGCTATTGAGTTTTTGAAGTGTTTTATGTATTCTGGGTATCAGCTTCTTGTAAGAGAGATAGTTTGAAGGTTTTTTCTTATTCTGTAGGTTCTCTTAACTCTGTTGATTCTTTCCTTTTTTAATTTGATGTAATCCCATTTGTCTAGTTTTGGTTTTGTTTCTTGTGCTTTCAAGGTCTTGTCCAAAAAGAAAAATCTTTTCCCATTCCAATGTCCTGAAGCACTTTCCCTGTTTTTTTCTGGTAGTTTCAGATCTTAAATCTTTAATCTTTCTCGAGTTTTTTTATTTGTAACTGGTTAGAGATCAAAGCCTAATTCAATTTTTCTGCATGTCGATATCCAATTTTCTCACCACTATTTAGATGCTTATTCTTAGTTGCATATTCTTACCACCTTTGTTGAAAATCAATGCACAGGTTTACTTCTAGGTTGTATTTTGTTCCTTTGATCCATTTGTCTGTTTTTATGCCAATACCATGATGTTTTGATTTCTGCCTCTGTGTAATATGTTTTGAAGTTAGGTGGTATATTACCTCCTGCTCTATTCTTTTTGCTCAACATGACTTAGGCTGTTTGGCATTTTTGTGGTTCCATGTAAATTTTAGAATTTTTTTTCTAGTTCTGGGAATACTGCCATTGGTATTTTGGTAGTGATTGCATTAAATCTGTACCTCTTTGTGTAGTATGGATATTTTAACAGTATTGATTCTTCCAATCTATGAACACAGGCTGTCTTTCCACTTTATCATGTCCTCTTTAATTTCTCTCATCAATATTTTTAAATTTTTCATTGTAGAGATCTTTCATCTCTTTGCTTAAACTTGTTACTAGGCAATAAATTTAGTAGCTATTGTGAGATTGCTGTCTTTATTTCTGTTTTACATAATTTACTATTGATATATAGCAGTGCTACTGATTTTTGTATATTGTTTTTTAATCCTGCAACTTTGCTGAACTTATTAGTTCTAATAGTTTTTTTATTGAGCTGCAGGGGTTTTCTATATATAAGATCACATCATCTGCAAAAAGTGACAATTTGACTTTTCCAGTTTGGAAGCCCTTTATTTCTTTCTCTTGCCCTATTGCTCTGGCTAGGACTTCAAGAGCTATGTTAAATAAAGGTGGACATCCTTGTCTTGTTCCAGATTTTAGAAAACTTTCAGCCTTTTTCCATTCAGTATGTTAGCTGGGATTAAGTGTGTGATGCTGGGATTAAAGGTGTGTGTTACAAAATTAGTCCAGTGATTGGTTCAGCATTATGTTGAGGTATGTTCTTTCTATACCTAATTGATTCAGTTTTTATTATGAAGGGATGTTGAATTTTATCAAATGCTTTTTCTGCATCTATTGAGATAATTACGGTTTTTGTCTTTCTGTTGATGTGGCATATCACTTTTATTTGCATATTTTATATCCCTGTGATGAATCGCACTTGATCATAGTGAATAATCCTTTTTTTTTCTTCTTTTTTTTTTTGGTACCAGGGATCAAACTCTGGTCCTTGTGCTTGCAAGGCAGGCGGTGGAACCACTGAGCTAAATCCCCAGCCCCAAATAATCTTTTAAATGTGCTGTTGGATTTGATTTGCTAGTATTTTATTGAGGATTTGTGTGTCTCTGATTTTTGAGGTTATTGGCCCATACTTAGCTAGTTTTCTTCTTTCCTTTCTTTCTTCCTTTTTTGTTTTTGTTGTCCTCATCTGTTTTGCTCTCAGGGTAATCCTGGCCTCATAGAATGTGTTTGGAAGAATTCCTATCTCTTCTATTTTTTTTTTAATAACTTAAAGAGAATTGGTATTATTTCTTCGTTAAGAGTTTACTAGAATTCAACAGTAAAACCATCTGATCCTGGGGTTTTCTTTGTTGGGAGGCTTTTTATTATCTTCTCAATTTCCTTACTTACCTGGTCTCTACAGGTTTTCTATTTTTCCTGATTCAATCATGGCAAGTTGTATATCTCTAAGACTCTGTCCATTTCTTTAGGTTATCAAATTTGTTGGCATATAGTTGCTCATTATAATCCCTAATGATGTTTTGTATTGCTATGGTGTCAACTGTAATGCTTCCTTTTTCATCTATGATTTTGAGTCTTCTTTCATTTTTAGTCTAGCAAAGGACTTGTCTATTTTATCTTTTCAAATAATCAGCTCTTTTTCATTGATCTTTTGTATATATATTTTTAGTTTCAATTTCATTTCTTTCCTTTTACTAATTTTTGGATTGGTTTTCTAGTTCATTGGGATGTAGTGATAAGTTCATATGAGATCTTTATCTTTTTTTTAGATAGGGATTGATTGCTATAAACTTCCCTCTTAGTACTGCTTTTCTTGTATCTCATAGGTTTTGGTACATTGTGTCTCCATTTTTAATTTGTTTCCAGAAATTTAAAAATTTCCTTCTTGGGTTCTTAACCTATTGACTATTCAAAAGTAAGTTATTTAATTTCTGTGTGTTGATATAGTTTGCAGTGTTTTTCTTTTTGATTTTTAGTTTTACTGCTTTGTAGTCAGAAAAATACTTTATTGTTTCAGTTCTTAAAAATTTGTTGAGACTTGTTTTATAAACTATCACATGATCCATCCTGAAGAATGTTCTATGTGTTGAGAAAATGTGTGTTTGGTATCTGTTGGATGGAATGTTCTGTAGATGTCTGTTAGGTTCATTTGATCTAGGGTACAGTTTAACTTTGCTGTTTTCTTTATTCATTTTGTTTGGATGATTTGTCTATCACTGAAGGGGTTAAAAATCTCCAATGATTGTATTAGATTTGATTTTTCTCTTTAGATCTATTAATATTTGCTTTATATATTTAGGTGCTCCAATATTGGGTCTTTATGTATTTAAAATTGTTTCCTCTTGCTGAACTGACCCCTTTAACATCATATAATGACTAAATCTCTTTTTACTGCTTTTGTTTAAAAATCGATTTTTATCTAATAGAAGTATGGCTACTCCTACTTTCTTTTGGATTCCATTTGTATGGAGTCTTATTCCAGCCCTTTACTTTCAATCTGTGTGTCCTTAGAAATAAAGTGAAATTCTTGTAGGGAACATATAGTTGGGTCTTATTTTTTTTTCATTCAGTTTATTGGTACATTTTAGGTATACAATACAGTTCCATTCATCATTGGGAACTTGTACCTTTACATGATGTATCTTAGCTCTTATTTTTTCCCTATTCCCCTGCCCTCCCTTAACCCCCTCCACCCTTCCCTATTTACAAAGACTTTGTTTCCATTTTTTTCCTTTTCTTGTATTTTTTCTTTTCCCTTCTTTTCTTTCCCCTACCCCTCCCACTTCCCCTACTCCTTTAGAACTTTTCTTCCTATTTCACAATATCAGTTATACATTTTGATCCTTATTTACACTTTTAGTTTTTCACACCAGAGAAACTATTCGTATTTATATGTGTGTCCTATTTATTTCACTTCAGAGTATGACCTCAATGTGCATCTACTTAGCTATAAATGTCTCTAGTTTATTGTTCTTTATGGCTGAGTAATACTCCATTTTAGTTGGGTCTTATTTTTTAATCCAGTAAGTTACTCTATGTCTTTCAATTGGAAAATTTAATCCATCTATGGTCAAGATAATTGCTGATAGGTAAGGTTTTACTATAGCCATCATTTAACTTGTTTTCTAATTTGTAGTTCTTACTTTCTCCCTCTGTTCCAGTCTTCCTTTGTGGTTAAGTGATTTACTGTAGTAGTGTATTCTGATTTCTTATTATTTTTGGTTTGCCTATTATAGATTATTGCTTCGTAGTTACCATGAAGTTAATAAGCTGTTTTGAAATGATGCCAACTGATGTTCATAGCTCCTGGGATGGTAGCATTCAACTTCGTATGTCTGTGGGGGAACAGTCATCAGAGGATCTTAGCTGCCACCTTGCTCCACCTCCTAGAACTTTTTTTGAATGAGTAGTAGTTTAATAACTTTACTGTATTCAGTTTCTAGATTTTGACTGCTATTTCAGATTCAAATAGTGGAATTCAGTTCTTTGATTGTAGTGTGCCAGGTGTATAATTATTAACACATTGTGAAAAGCAGCATATGGAAGGAATAAGCTTAGTTATTACAATGCTAAGTTCTTTTATTGCAATAATAGAATCAAAAAACTCATATTCAGTCTGGTTGAAAGTGAGGCTCATTGTTACTTCTTCTTAGAAGTGTTTGTCTAAAAAGTTATTGAGGCTGTCATAACTTGCCAGGATAGCTGCACTGTGTTTCCCAGATGGAGCATGTCCTTTTATCTTTGCTCTTACTCTCTTTTTCTCTTTGCTCAGCCCAGACTCATTCTGCAGAGCCAGTTTCTGCCCTCTTCACTTTTTCTTTCTTGAATATACTTTACCACTGCTTTAAAAAAAAAGTTGTCGAGACACTGATTTAAAAACAGTAGAAAAAGCTTAGAGTGGAACAATTATAGATGAAATTTGGTTTAAAATTGTTATTAATACATGTTTATAATACATAAAAATCACATTAATTTGGGGGAATTGCTGCATACATGTGCATATTACATCTTGATAATTTTTACCCTTTTACCCCTTCCACAGCTTTCCCTTTCCTCTGTTCCCTAGATCCCCTTCCCATCCTTACAAAGTCCACCTCCCTGTTTCCTACCATTTCTTTTATTTTGCCCTTTGAATTATTTCTACTTTGGGTTTCTCATATAAGAGAAACCGTGTAATATTTAACCTTCTGTGTCTGATTCATTGCATTTAGTATAGTCTCAAAATTCATCCATTTTCCTACAAGTGACCCAAATTTATCCTTCTTTATGGCTGAGTAGTACTGCATTGTGTTGATATACTGCATTTTCTTTATCCATTTATTATAGATGAAATTTGGATTTATATCAATATAGATTGTTTAATCAACATAATCATTATCACAATTTACTGCAAGAAAAATCTTGATAGTCATGTTTATTCTGACCACTGCTTATTAGTCAATGATGCCAATTTTTTTTTTTTTTTGAGACAGGGTCTCACTATGTAGTTCAGGCTGGCCTTGGACTCACTGTGTAGCCCAGGCTGGCCTCAAACTTGCAGCAATCCTCCTGCTCAGCCTCCTGAGTTCTGGGATTATAACCATGCACCACCACACTTGAGTTGTCAATAATGACAATTTAAAAAAAAATTATCTTGTCCATGTGATAGTTTAAAATTTCTAAATAGAATAGACAGAAGCCTAGCTGTTTTCCTAAGGCTGACTGTGATATGTAGTGAGTTGAGAGTAGCCACCATATTTGCCTAGATCCTGGGATATTACCAGTCATACCTCTTGTAACAGTTGGTTGACTCTTTTGGATATATACCTATATGCAAGCCCTTGAAAGCAAAGCTACTATCTCAATATGTTCACTATTTTATTGAATAGTTGTTGCTCACCTACCTTGTAGCAGGTCTGTGCTAGTTATTGAAGATACTGTGAGTGGCAAAAGCTAACATGGTTTCTGTTTTTGTGGTATATAACAGAGACCTACACCCAAATAATCATAAATAATAAACTGAGATAAGTGATCTGAAAGAAAGAATGAGTCTATGAGAACATGGAGCAACAGAGCTTAGTCTAAGCAAGGGGGCTCAGAAAGGCTTCCCTGAGGAAAGCTTGATGAACAACTATCTGATGGAAGAGTTGTCTTTGGCTAAGGAAGAGGTGGGAGCAACTGATATTTCAGGCAGACAAAAGAGCTCACATAGAATTACATAATGCAAAAGAGCATGTCACCGATGAGGAACTAAGGGAAAGCCAGATGTGACCGATTCTCAGAAAGTTAAGAGACTGAGAGTTGGCCGGTGATTTAGCTTAGTGGTTCCATGGCCTGCCTCACAAGCACTAGGACCCGAGTTTAATCTCCAGTACCAAAAAAAAAAAAGAGAGAGAGACTGAGAGTGACACCGGCTGGGTGGCTGTATGCAGAACCTTTAAAGTCAAGCCAGTGGCATTGGTCTTTATCCTAAGAGCAATGAGAATCTATCATTACTTTGCTAGGGCTGTCTTTACAAAATAGCAGACTGGATAGCTTAAAAAGTCAGAAATTTTATTTCTCACACTTCTGGAAGTTGGGAGTCCAAGATCAAGGTGTTACTGGATTGGATTCTCCAGAGACCTGCTCTTTAGCTTGGAGGTGGTCACACTTGTGTCCTCCCTCCTGTTTCTTTCTCTGTGCATTTACATCCCATGTCTTTTCCTCTTCCTCTAAGAACATCAGTCTTAATGGATTAGGGCCCCACCTTTATGACCTCATAAACCTTGCTTCCCTTTTAAGGCTGTCTCTATCTGGAGGTTACTTACATTCTAAGTTACTAGGGGTTAGGTCTTCAAAATATGAAATTTTGGGGGGAAAATTCAGTCTATAATAGACTGTTGAAGGTTTTTAAGCAAGAAAGTCATTGACTTTATAGATTGAGCATATTCATATTGTAGAAAAGATCAGGGGTAGCTGAAATAGATGATTAGTTTATTTCAGAAGCCCAGGCAAAGCACATGCCTGAAATATGGTGTAGTATTGGTGGGAGAAAGAATTAGGAAACAAAATTAATAGGAAGCAGTGATGGGTTTCAACATTTAATAGAGGGAATGAGAAAAGGGAGATTTCAAGATTGACTCCACGTTTTCAAACTTGCATAGATGCAATAAGAAGCACTAGAGGAGGGGCAGTTGGAGGGTAAGTGTGGTCTTAGATTGAGTTAAGGTGCTTTTGAGATATCCATGTGGAAACTGTGAGTAAGCAGCTTAGATATATGGGTCACAGGTTTAGAAGATTTGGAATATAGATATGAATTTGAGAATCATGTGCCTGCAGATGCCAATAGTACCTAATGTATTTCCTGTTATATTTTAAATTATTTTAAAATGTTTTTGAATTAAAACAACTTGTATTCTAAACTATTTCTTCACCATAAGCTGGAGGTGAGTTTAAGGATAATGCTAATCATGTCTTTGGAAGGGCTATTTTTAAAGAATATACTAGAATGCATCTCCAAAGAGATGATTATTCAGATCACGTGACATTTTGTGTGGGGACAATTGACTTTACTAAGAAGAATTTTGGAAAGAGGTTAGAAAATGAATTCAAGCTATAAGATTAAGTGGAAATCTGGTAATTCTTTTCATTTTCTTGCACACCCTGCACCCCACAGTTGTCTAATCTGTTGCATAGCCCACATCAGGCAATTATCTGCACAGATGCACGAACAGGAGTGTGATGCATATGCTTAGCTGCAAGGCTGTCAGTGTCACAACCAATGGCAAAGACTGGAAAAAAATCTTGGCAGTTACCATAGCTAAGCCACAAAGAATAAAACAATGGGGGCCAACATTGCACCAAAATAGTATTCTGTCAGGACTTGGTGTGGAGCTCTGCGGTAGAGCATGTGCATGCCACCACGGGGCTAGGTTCAAGCCCCACATCAGAAAACCAAGAACAACAAAATAGTCTTTTGTCAACAGTTCACATTATTATTTCCTGGACTATTAATGGGTTCTGCTGAGCCAGGTTGCACTTAGACTTTGAATTCTAGGCTGCAGAATGGAAGAGATGAGTAAGCCCCCCCTTCATGTTTCCTGAGAACAAAAAAGTACATATTTTTTATTAGTGCACACTAATTGTACAGAGTAATAGGTTTCATTGTAGCATTTTCATACATACATATAACATATTTGGATCATATCCATACTTGGACTACTTTCTTAGCCTCCTTCCTCTTCTATCCCATATCTGCTTCCTCTTCTCTAAGTCTCCCTTCTACTTTCATGTCATTTTTTTAAACTGGTCCATATATTTTTTTTATTTTTTATTTTTTGGTACCAGAGATCAAACTTGGGTCCTTGCACTTTCATGGTGCATGTATTTTAAAGGTAGCCAATTATATTAGCTTTAGTTATGGTAGTTGCTATTTGTCTTGTCATAGCACTTAACAGTAGGCATGTAGATAAAGAAAAATCAGCACAGTAAATATTTTCCCATGTTCTCTTTTAAAATGTGGTGTGTGTGTAGGTGTGTGTATATGTGTTTGTAACAGGATTGCACTTAAGGCCCTGACCAACTTCCCCAGTTTTAAAATTTTTATTTATTTTGAGACAGGGTTTTGCTGAATTTCCCCATGCTGGGCTCTAATTTGCCATCCTCCTGCCTCAATTTCCCAAGTGCTGGGATTACAGGCATGTGCCACTCTGCCTGACCTAAAATGGAGATTCTTAAAGTCATAGGAGAGACAATATGCTAAGAAATAGATATTATTTATTTATTTCAGAACTTCATCTTTAAAGAAGTAACATTCTTGATTCAATCTGAGGGCCCACCATGTACCAACCTAGAGCTGCAGTGGTCCATGCCTCACTGAGCTTGCAGTCCTGCCCAGGAGAGGGGAATTAAACAAGTCTGATCAGAATCATACAAAAAACCCTAGAAGGTGCTGAGTAGATTTACCTGGACTAGCAAGTCAGGGAAGGCCTCCCTGGAGGAAGTGACATTTAGACTTAGGCTTCAGAGACCAGTGAGGATTAAATGAAGGGAAGGAGGGAGCAAACAGAGGAAGAAGCATGTTGACAAACCAGAACTTGGGAGGGCAGGAAGCCCTCAATGATGCCACAGTGAAGGGGCCTAATGGGCTCCAACTGTTTTATGAATATAAATTTCAGCTGTGTATGGTGGCGTATGGCTGTAATCTCAGCATTCTGGGAGGCTGAGGCAGAAAGATTGCAAGTTTGAGCCTCACCTACACAATTTGGTGATTTCGCAAGAATAAAAAATGGCCAGGGAGATAGCTCAGTGTGGAGGCCCTGGATTCAGTCCTCAGCACTACACACACAAATTGTAAATTATATCTTAAGGGCAACTGATAATGCTGAGAGAGGTTTTCAGAATGGAAGTGACATAATCAAATTTCTGTTTTTAAAAGAGCCCTCTGGCCTCAGTGAGAAGCTTGTAGAGTGAGTGAACACAAGAATGCTTTAAGACCCACTTGTAGGAGAGGTTAAGAAATGACGTAGGATTTAGGGTATTATCTTGAAAGTGTGATGACCCCTCTTGACAGGTCATAAAACAAACCTATACCCTTCTAAATTGTGAATTCCTTTCAGCCTTGTTTGGTTTGTCTCTTTCATTGTGACCATGGTTGACTTCTGCTTTGCAAAATCTGTGAAGAGATTCTAGTTTCCTGGGTCAACAGTGCACACCACGGACCTCGGAAGTTTTTCTAGAGCTCCTGAGAAATTTTAAAGAATAACATCTTAGTTCTAGGAAAATTTTCTGTAGTATTTTTTATTTTCTTCCAGAGGAGATTAGGGGTAACTGTCTCATGGCTTTGAGCCTCATCCATTTGGATTTATACCCTTTCTGCTTTCCAGCATCCATCCCCAGTAGCATACCTAAGAGGAAGGGATTGATTCTAGTGTCCCAAAGCCCTGCCCCAAACCTTTTGGAACCCAGCCTCCAGCAAGTCAGGGAGGCAAGAGTGCAGAGATTTAGGATTGTCCCAGGCTGCAGGCAGTGATGTAAGATGACACTTTGGGTCCTAGGTCAGCCTAGGTGAGATGAAGGCAGTAGAATCTGAGAACTGGAGCAGTTTCTTCAGTCTGTTGCAGTATCCTTACTTAATGAAATCACAAAGGAATTCTTGGGGGCCAAAGTGTTTTGGGCTGTAGGCCTTGGAAAAGCATAGTTAAGGAGCTGTGTACTATCAGTTGTCAAGTTTGCATTAGACAAGTTTCCCCTCTTCCCTTTTCTTTCTGAAAGCCCTTTGCTTCTTTGTATTGGTAAGCAAATACCTTCGTAGGAGAGGCCAGGGATGGCTAGCTCTTGGTGGATCAAAGGAAAGAATTTGCTTCCAAAGACTGTCGTGCAAAAGACCTAAAGAGATGTTTCAAGAAGGCTTTTTCTGCTATTGGATCAGCTTATGATTGGAGGACCTGTAGGCTGTTCAGGGAGTGGGTTACTGTGCACACCTAAGTTCATATAAATAGTGACAAAACCAAGCCCTGAAATTTTTCTAAGGTCTCAGAGGCACTCATTAGTGGCCACAAGGGGACAAATCTTTGCATTTATCATTGTGTACATGCACATGCTTGGGATTGAATCCTTGGCCTTATGCTTACTAGGGAAGCACTCTACCACTGAGCTCACCCCCTAAGCCTGTGTTTATCATCTTAATTACTCATTCTTTTTTTTTTTTGGTACTGGGGATTGAACTCACGACCTTGCGCTTTCAAGGCAGGCGGCAGAACCACTGAGCTAAATCCCAGGCCTTTAATTACTCATTCTTATCCTGCCCAAAGTAGAGCTTTATTTCTCTTCTGGGTCTACACTTCTGTCTTTACCATAAGTCTAGTATTTCTTCTGTTCCAAGTACCATAGTGATGTGAAAGGGATCCTATAGCAGGATTTGTAGTGAGCTCAGGCAGCCAGCCATGGGCTTTTATGTTCAGTTACCTTAGTAGCTGAAACGTATAGCTTTTTTTTTTTCTGACCAGTTTCAGATTTTATTTATAATTTACTCAGATGAGAACCCATCCTTAACTATAAAAGCAATGATTTCACCTCCTTGTCCTGGGATCAGGAGAAATCAATAGGTTAAAGTAAGCAAGCTATGAACCAAGATCCATTCTGGTATTGCAAATATGTGAGATCTTTCCTCCTGGAAATAAAAACCTCAAGACCTCTATTGTACTTTTATTTGAATGGAGCATATAGCTTAGTTTATTTATTCTTCAACGACTGAAGGCACCTACTGTATTAGGTCCTGAGCATGCAGAAATGCATACATTGAAGTCATTGTCCTCAATGGGTTTACATTATGAATGATTTTTTTTTGGCAGAGTTGGTAATCCGTCAAAGAATAATCTAGTAATAAATTCTCTATCTCTGTTGTCTGATAATGATACAATCCCTTTGGCTACCAAGCATATTTCTGTAATAAAATGAGCTGATGTGTAATTGGCTAATTGTAATTGATGAATGATGTCAGGTCACATAGGATTTTTAGCTTGGGCCTGAGGAGCCACAAAAACAAGAGTGAAATAATAACCTTCAGCAGGAGAGAAAAACTCCCTCAGCTCAAATTTAGCACTACAGGAGCTCTTTCTGCCTTGTTTTAAGGAAGTAAAAAAAAAATGAATTGCTGTACCCAGGCTTCCTCTCTGAGGAGGTACCCCTGGCCTTGAGCTCTCAGCTGGTAGCAGGTTGTACTTCTTCCTGCCTTGTCTCTCACTAGGAAACCAACATTTCCATACTGTTGTTTTTAATATTTCCTGTGGTATTCTTTTGCTTCCATGAGCTGCTGGTTTTCTTTTTTTTTGGTACCGGGAATCGAACTTGGGTCCTTGCGCTTGTGTAGCAGGCAGTGAAACCACTGAGCTAATTCCCCGGCCCTGCTGGTTTTCTTTTGATGTACCATTTGTGAGTGAGTGAGTGTGTGTGTGTGTGTGTGTGTGGTTCTGGTAGTGGTAGTGGTTGCTATGGTCCTGAGTGGTTTGGTACCAGGGATGGAACTCAGGACCTTGCGCTTGCCAGGTAGGTGGCAGAACCACTGAGCTAAATCCCCAGCCTGTCCTGAGTGGTTTGAATGGTCTGCCTTATTCAACTTTTCCCAAAACCCTGGTGCTGACATCTGGAAAACCAAGGTGTTGAACATCCACTTTGAATCAGAGGTGGGAGTTGGAGCTTCTTGTGTAAATCTTCAAGAAAGAGGTAGTGACAGCAGCTGTTAGCCCACAGCAGTCCTGATTGCAGGTTCTGAAATGTGGGTCCTCAAGTTGCAGCCCTTGACCCAGCTGAAGAGATTACCTGGTGGGAGGCTTCAGATCCTGCAAGGCATAAAATGCCCTGTTCACCATTTCCTAAGTGGGATATGGAATTAAGGCCCTGGAACTATTTCATTAGGATTCTCCAGGGAGGCAGACTTAATAGGAAATCTGCCTAGAAAGAGATTCATCATAAGGCAGTGATCACACTATTAGCAGCCTGAGAAGCTGGAGACACTGGAAAGCTGGTAGTATAATTTGAAGGCCTAAGTGTAGATTCCAGTGTATGAAGAGCAGAAGGTGGATTCCAAGTAAACAGGCAGGCAGCGACTTTAACCTTCCTCTGCCTTTCTGTTATATTCAAAAAAGGTTGAACAATGCCACCCCCCTTCAGGAGGTCATCTGCTTTCTTCAGTACAACAATTCAAATGCTAATCTCTTCTGGAAGCATCCAGACACACCCAGAAATAATGTTTAGATATCTGGGCATCCCTTAGCCTAGTGGACACATAAAATTAATTATCAGAAGTCTTAATATCAGTAAGGGGATGGGGAGTAAATAGCTGTTTTGGAATCCTTTTGGTTTGGCCTGCTGTTAAGTGAGTAAAACACTCTCTGTAGCAGTGGGAGTTCAGAGAGACAGATGTCAGGGGTATTCATGTGGTGCAGAGTCCAGATAGCATCAGTCTGGCCACTGGCAGTGCTCCAACCTTGGACCTTCTGGGGCAAGCAGGAAGGGACCAAGTTGGAGAAATAAAGCGTGGTAGGCCCAAGCATGAGGACTTGCTTTGAAAATGTTCCAAGAGCGTGGATGATCTGATTCCAAAAGTCTTATGGGGTTGAAGAGGTTTCAGCAACAGCCACATCAGTATCTCCCAGCTTTATCATTGTTTATTCTTCCAGTCTGTGGGGCACCTTTGCATCAGACTGTGAAAATCACACAAATATCTTTCAGAAACAAAGCTATTAAACTTCTGCATTTGAATGTCAAATGTTAAACAGGCTGTTGGGTTTGTTTTCATCACACACATACACAGTGTAATAATGGGGATCTGTGTGAGGCATTAGATCCTCAATTTGCTTTAGGAATTGTAAGTGAAGGATACAGAATAAATTGTGGCTGCATGCCCCAGAGAGAGCTGTGTGTCTGTGGGAAGGAAGGGTGGCTCCATGTGCCTGTGAGCACCACCTCCCTCCCAGTGGGTGGGAAGGTGCATCTCCTGTCTGGGAATCCAGCCAAACTCCCCGATCTGTTCTTTCTCTTAGCTCCTGTTTTCACAGTTATGTCATGTTAGGCTGAGGAAAGGAGATAGCAGAATCAATAGAATGGAAGATATGAACACATAAATATGTTCAATCTGAAAGAACCAGTGAATCCATTTCATTAGCAAGTATTTTCCTTAAAGGAGAATTATAGAATGTTTTATCTCCCTTTACTAAGAGAGAATGTTAATATCCAACTTTTAAAATATCTTGATATTCATGGATCCTTCTTTTCTCTTTCTGTCTGTCCTTACCCTGGTCCAAGCCTCTGACATCTGCTCATTTTGCAGCAGTAACGTCCACATCGATGTCGCTTGGCTCTGCCATTGGCCCATCCCATCAGTCTTCACACTGCACCATGGCAGGCCATTTAAAATTCACAACTGGGCACGATCCTTCCTTTATAATGCCCTCTGAGGGCACACCATTGCCCCGTACCTTTCCTTTGACCTCTCATTCCATGAATTACCCACTGGATCACTGGGTGACCACTACCCTATATCACCACTTTGTCTCTCCTCATTCTTTTCATTACTCAAGGTTCTCTCAAAAAGACCAATAGGATACATGTGCGTGTATATATGTATGTGTATATTGTCTGCATGTATATATGTGTACCTGTATGTATATGTGTGTAGGGAATTGGTTCATGCAGTTATGGAAACTAGCAAGTCAAAAATCTATAGGATGAGTCAGCAGGCCAGATACTGAGGCAAGTGAGTGGTACAGTTAGAGTCCTAATACTACCAGCCTGGAGACCCAAGGAAGCAGTACAAGTCAGAAAGCCATCTGGGGCTGGGGATTTAGCTCAGTGGTTCCACCACCTGCCTTGCAAGCACAAGGACCCGAGTTTGATCCCCGGTACCAAAAATAAAAAAATTAAAAAAACTTCTGCATAACAGAAAGCCATCTTATTCAAAACCAGAAAGAACCAAGTTTGCCAATGAAGTATGAAGACAATCTTCTAGTCTTTTGGGCTTATTCAGCTCTTCAACTGATTAGATGTGACCCATCCACATCATGAAAGGCAATCTGCTTTACTCAGTCTCTTGCTTTAAATTTTAATCTCATGTAAAAGCACTACCTCAGAAACACCCAGAATACTGTTTAATCACCTGAGCACCCTGTGACCCAGGTAAGTTAACACATAGAATTAACTGTCACACTCTCCCTTTGCTTTTTGTCATCTGTTCATATTGGACCTCTTTTAGCTTTTCTGATGTGCTACATTAATCCTAGATTCTGGGCTTTGCGCAAGCTATTTATTTCATCTATACTATTCTTATTCACACGTTATGTGTCAGCCTGAAATTCTTTTTCTTAAAGGATATTTCTTCGAGGTTAGGTTTGTCTCTACAGATATATATCACCAGAGCACACTAAACATTTCCATTTAATTACATGTCTCACATTTATAGTTCCTTGTTCATCATTGGCCTTCCCCACTACATTTTAAGCTCCATGTGGGCAGGGCCTTATCTGCTTTGCTGTTACATGTCTGGCACTTACTAGTTGGTCAAGGATCATTCTAACAAATTAACAAATGAATGAATTGAAAACTCACAAGGTGTACTAGGCTCTCAACATACATATACACAACTCTATGAAGTAAATGATATTTTCATGTTTATAGACTGAGGTCCAGAGAGGTCAGGGACTTACCCAAAGTCATGTTACTAGTCATGTAGAGACTGAGCTTCAAATAAAATAACTGTTAGAATGTATAGCATGTATCTAAAGGCCCAACATCATCCTAGTCATTTTTCAACTTACAGTCACCTAAAGCAATAGACAGCCCATAAATAACTGCAGGATACCCTGCCTCCTGGTGTTTACCCTGGGGGATCTGCTTCTTTATGTCTCATGAGCTTGGAATCTGGAACATAAAGGCTGGCCTGGTCCCGTCTTCCCTCCGCACTCTTCTCTGAACCATCTTTGTTTCCCTTCTCCTCTATTTCAGTAAATGGTGGCAAATTAACAATCTTATTGGCAGAGCAGATGTCCAGATGAGAAACAGAGTTCTGCTCTCCCCCTGTCAGAAATACTCCTAGTAAGTCCTGGCCTCCAGCGACTGTGAAATTGTGTGTGTAGAGAAACCTATCTCCATGGTCACTGTACTTCCCAAAAAGCATCCCTTTCTCCCTGACTTCTGGATGGGTTGATTGGGTGGGGGGATGGGTGGGGTAAGTCTGCTTTTTCTGAGTTGCCATCTCTGTGACCCGGGGAAGGGGGCTGTCCGTATACGATTTGATTTTCTGAAACCCATTGTGTATCTGTTTTGAGGCTAGATGTCTTCCCAAGGTGACTTGGAATGTGTCTGCACATCCAGAATATTAGGTTTTGTTAGATAAATGCCTATTCCATTGTGTTAAATTACAAACTGATGCCTTGGAAGAATTGAATCCCCAGATGAGAGGGTAAGATCCTTTTCTCCTTTGCTAAGTCATAATATTAATAATGCAGCTCAATGTGACTCTGTTGTAGAATTTAATTTTCAAAGACACTTGGACAATTTTATGGATGACTTGAAGCGTGTGTCTCTAATCACTGAGCTGATAACATGTTGCCACCCTAACAGAGTCTTTCGGGCAAAGGAGAGGTAAGTGTGGGAAGTACAAAGCTTCAGTTAGTATATGATCCTCTTAGGTGTAAAGGTTATACTTACCTTGTGGCTGTTGCTTTTGCCAAAAAAAAAAAGTGTTTTGTAGAATAGTTCTTTTCTGAACTTGAAAAAATGGTGTTGGAAAAAAGGTGTGTACCACTCCTAAAAGCAGGGAGGTATGAACATGTATCCCTTTCTCTTGGCTAATGAGTTTGTAAAGTGGTTTTTGGTAAATAGGGTGGTTATTTGCAATAGTCTTCAGATCCTATTTTTACATTCTTAAATACACATACCTATTTCATTCACTCATTCAACAAATATTTGTAAGTGTAGCTGTGCCTAGGGACTGTCCAGGCCTATGGGTGTAGCACTGAATATGGACAACTCCTGCTCTCCTGGAGCTCACAAAGGGCCTCAGGGGAGGGAGAAAACAAGGTACAAGTAAATAAGTGAATGAACAAGGACATTCAGATGGTGTTGACTGTTGTGCAGAAAATGAACTCAATAACATGCTGTTGTGTGGAATAGGAAGAGGGCAGGAGGCAGCTAGCCCTGAGTCCTGCTAAAAAGGTTGCATACTTAGGGAACTCATGAGAGAGTTTCTCCATTCTGGCTCCTGCTACTGGACTCTGTGAGCTGGGGCTGAATGCTTGGCAGGCGGAAATGGAAGCCTTGCAGGAACCTGGCAAACTATTAGCAGAATACTTCAGCTTTCCAGTTCAGCTAAGTAGAGCATACAGCTTCTTTAGGGAAAAGAGAAAAAGGCATTGAAAGTCTTAAACAAGAGTAAGGTTCCCCAACCGCTGCCTTAATGAAGTTCATTAAAACAGAATATATATTTAAACCTTCCTCATGATTAAATTTATCCCATTGTAAGTAATGATATCTGAATTCCTTCCTGATGCCTGCAGCCATTCTGATTTAGGTTGATGAGGAGAAGACTGCCCCTGAATATAAACCTTCGGATTTCATTAAGTGTATGTAGTAAACCCCAAATGCCTACAATATAAAATGTGTTAAGATTCAGCTTCTCTGTTGAAAATAATACTTGGCCTCTTAAAAACTGTTATGGACTGTTTGCATGTTTCCCCAACTACTCTATTTTGACAGCTGAGACAAAAGTAAAATAAACAAGAATTTTAAAAACACATGTGGAAAGATGAGTGCAAAAATAGTTTGTGCTTTTGATTTCACCGATAACTGTGGGATCTGGTGCACAAGTGGTTGTTTGGCTGAACTTCTGTCTTGTACCTGGCTGTGAAGCACATGGGACGCTTCTCTATTGAATGGGGAGCTTTCTCTGGGTGTTTCTAACCATGGTCAGTGTGTTGACATGCCTGGCTTGCCTGAGCTGTATTGAGCGAAATTGTCTTGGGCTGCATATAAAATATGTAGTTAGTGTATAAAAGTAATGCACTTCTTCAGTATTTTTATTATAACGCAAGTGTTTACAACCCCTGCAGCTGTGACCAGAAATTTAGGGCCTTTCTCCACAGGTCGTATGCTGGGCAAATGTAAGTCATAATGCATTTACCTAGAAGAATACCAAAGAAATTGCCCCAGCCAGGCGTGGTGGCGCGCGCCTGTAGTCCCAGCTACTCGGGAGGCTGAGGTGGGAAGATCGCTTGAGTCCAGGAGTTCTCGGCTGCAGTGCGCTATGCCGATCGGGTGTCTGCACTAAGTTCGGCATCAATATGGTGACCTCCTGGGAACAGGGGACCGCCAGGTTGCCTAAGGAGGGATGAACCGGCCCAGGTCGGAAACAGAGCAGGTCAAAACTCCCGTGCTGATCAGTAGTGAGATCGCGCCTGTGAATAGTCACTGTACTCCAGCCTGGGCAATACAATGAGACCCTGTCTCTTGAAAACTTCAAGAAAAGTAAAATTCCCTATCTCTAAGAAATTGGCCCAATGTGGAAAGCTGATCCTTCTGGAAGCTAGGAAGACAGCATCCCACAGTACTTGAGCAGTTGCTGTGGGTTCACATCCTGAGACAGTGGTCCAACTTTTCCTTTAAAATTTTGTCCCCTGTGAAGTATGGGCTTCATAGGGTCAGCTCTTTGGGTTGTCAGGAGGTTTAGGTGAAGACCTTTACTAATAAAGCCTGTGGCAGAAATCTCAGTCAACATCAGTGCTCTCAACACTCATTATGGTCCTATGGGCTCCACCTGGCTGTCAGGTGGGGCTCTCTTTCCCTTGTGTGTCCCAGCTGCCTCTCCTCTGTAAAGTGGCATGAGAGCTACCTCCCCAGCACCGCAGGGGCACAGGGAAGAAAGTGTCTTTCTCTCAGGTTCACAATGGTAGGACATCCTCTTGGTGGATGCCCAATGATTGCTCTCTCTAGCCACCCTGCAGGGTTTTTTGAAAAGACTGATTGCAGAGTGTACAGTTACCTACTTGTAAAGATATTACTTTCCACCCCTTCCTTCCTTGAGAACCCCCATATTCTTCAAGGTTTCAGAGTTCGACACTGGTATTTTTTAGATGCTAATAGCCAGTGATTATTCAGTGAAAATCCATGATCAGCTCAGATGCTGAGTGAATCCAGTAATGACCAAGAAAAGGACAAGTGTTTGTAGTTAAACTTTGGCTGCAGAGGAGACTTTCCTGCTGGGGCCTCTGCCTGGACCACACAAAGCCCTTTGTCAAACAACTGAAATGTGGGTTAGTAAAATGGAGCATGACTAAGAAGATGATATAAGTGCCCAGGTGATTTTAGCTTTGAGATCACATGATTTGTGAGAGCTAAATTTGTTTGGCTTTAAATCTCCAAAGCTTCCCCCAGCCCAGCCCATTTTTTTCAGTTCTAGGTATTGACCTCAGGGACTCCTATATACTAGGCAAATGTTCTACCACTGAGCTATGCCAGCAGCCTTAAATGTGTACTTCTAAGGGGAATACATGTTGGGTTAGGGATTGAAGAGTAAAAACTAACTTCTTAGGAAGCAAGATTAGCTAGGGAGAGGCAGAGGGAGAGGGAGAGGGGTAGATGATAGATGATAGAGAGGGAGGGGTAGATGATAGAGGGGGTTATTAGCTGTTCAATAAGGGCTGGTTGGAGAGGAGCTGGACTCCAGCCGTTCATGCTCAGAGAGACTTTCTGAAGATGGCCTGAATCACAGGTGTGGAGAATTGACTGACCTCTGGGATGGGGATTTCCAATAGGGAAGGGTGTATTTGAAGTACATGATTGTGTGTCTGGGAGGGGGACAACTACAGAATATTAAAAAGTATATTCTAGGTACCTATTTTTGTAATATAAAGTAATAAAAATATCAACAGGATCTTCTAAACTGGCTAAAATACCCCCAAAATACTATGAGACCTAGATTAAGAACATTGAGAACTACCCTGCATCCAGACTAGTTGTGGGCTTTCTGTGCATCCACCCCTGCAGTAATTGTATAAAACGTATACATAATTATGTCCTGCCATTAAAAAAGGTCTACCTGATCTAAAGGGAGAGCATATAGCATAAAAGTTTTACTGTTATGGTCCTATCTTACAAATATGGTATTATGAAAGCATTTCACTCATTTATTACTTGGTCTATGGTGTGTATGAGAGACTATGCTGTGTGCTCCACAGGTATGAGAATGTAAAAAATGTTGCTCCTGCTGTTATATACAGACATACTGTTTAACTTTTACAGTTTATCTATAAATAGAAAATATAGCATAGTATATAAATATATATACTGTAATTTTTATATACACTTTATTATATATACTTATATATTATATTTATAAATATTTATTTTATATACTTTTATATATGCTTATTTATATGTGCTTATTTATTTATAATCACTTCTCAGCCTTTTGGCTAAGATCAAGTGTAGTATTTATATATATTTATTTATATATATATACTTTATATATATATAATATATTTTAAAGCTAACCTAGTTCAGTAGAAAGCAGACTGCTACTGATTCTAGGACATTAGTGTTGCTAGTTTAATAGAAATTTAAGTCTAAACCTTATGTGATGTTCCAGTGTACCCTCAAATATGTTAATATTTTTGAATCCTAAAAAGTAACACTATAAATATTAAACTATGCCTATCTCTAAAATTTATTGTACATGTACATATATGTAAATATATTTATGTATAGAACACTTTAAAAATAATAGCTTTTTAAAGATATAATTTACATTGTAAAATTCATCCATTTAAAAAGTATATTATGGGGGCCGGGGATTTAGCTCAGTGGTTTTGCCGCCTGCTACGCAAGTCCAAGGACCCGAGTTCAATCCCCAGTACCAAACAAAAAAAAAGTATACTGTGCATTGTTTTTAGGTATGTTTGCACAGTTCTGCAGCCATCACTGCTATCTAATTTTAGAATATTTTTGTCATCCAAAAAAGATACTTTATATGCATAAGCAATCAATCCCCATGTCCCCTTTGCCACCAGTCCCTGGCAACACTGTTCCATTTTACATTTCTATGAATTTGTCTATTCTTAACATTTTATATCAGCGATCCCCAACCCCTGGGCCATGCGTGGTATCTTACCTTAGCAGGTTAGGAACTCTGCTGCACAGCAGGATGTGAGTGGAGAGAGCCAGTGAAGCTTCATCCGTATTTACAGCTGCTCCTCATGGCAGGCAGCACCACCTGAGCTCTGCCTCCTGTCAGATAATCAATAGATTCCCATAGGAAGGACCAACCCTACCGTGAACTGCCATGCCAGGGATCTAGGTTGTGCACTCCTTATGAGAACCTAATGCCTGGTGACCTGAGGTAGGGCTGAGGAGAAAGACCCACCCCAATCTATGGAAATAGTGTTTTCCCCAAAACTGGGCCTTGAGGGCAAAAAGGTTGGGGATCACTCTTTTATATACCTGGAATCAAACAATTAAGTCTGCAGATTAATAAAATACTAATTATTCATTGTAGCTTTGGTCACTGGGTATTTTTTCAACCATTTAAAATCTCATTTTAAAAAATTCCAGACACATACAAAAGTAGCAGTAGCAGTGTAAAGACCTTACTTATCAGTCCTCCTAGCTTCAACAATGAGCAGAATATGGCTGTTGTTGTTTGTCTGCAGTACGCCTCTCCCTCATTCAGTTTGATTGTAGCAAATCCCAAACAGTGTACCACATTGTCCCTGATTATTTGAGATTGTCTCAATGCATCCTTCTGAAAAAAAACAACCCTACAATATCTTCATTGCAAAATTCCAAAATTAAAACAACCACTGGTTAATTATTTAGTTTTTCACATAAAATTTTGTTTATTTTAATTGAAATTCAAGGAAGGTCATCCATAGCACTGGTAAGTGTCTTAAATCGCTTTTAATCTTGAAGTTTATTCTCCATCTCTTTTTTTTCCTTGTGTCATTGTTGAAGAAATGTAGTCATTTGTCTTTTAAAGCAGTGATGCTAAAAGTGTGGTTCAGTATTGTGACAAGTATAAATATTGGGAGTAAATGTTTGGAAACAAAACAGTTTGATATTGCTGCAACATCCATCCATATGAGCATTATTAGCACACGTGATTGGATGTATTTTGTGTTTGACAATGTTCTAATGGTTCGGTACAATAATAGCATGTAATTATATGGCTGAAGAGGCTTGTGCCAGAATGAAAATCAGCATACTGCTTCTTTCATCAAGAATGTCTCACTGTGAAAAAATGTCAACAGAATTAAACAAGAGGTTTGGTTAGATAGTAAAAGCTATAAATTTACACAAAGGCTAATTGTTAAATTTGAGATTATTCTCTAAGAGGAAGCTGATAGTAAAAAGTAGTTATTGCCTGCTATATTAGGATTGTTATTAAGGAAAAGCTATCAAATGTTGGAACTCATAGTGTTCAAGATAAAAAGCCACTTGGGGGCTTAGGGGTGTAGCTTAGTAATAGTTCCCTTGCCTACCACCAAGACCCCAGGTTCAGTTCCTAGCACTGTACAAAAAATAAATAAAAGGCCAATTGGTTCTAACTTTTTAAAAATGTGCATTTGTCTATCTCTGGCTTTCAGTGGTGAGTGTGTGTGTGTGTGTGTGTGTGTGTGTGTGTGTGTGTGTTACCAGGGATTGAACCCAGGGCCTTAGCATTGAGCTATGTCCCTAACCATTTTAAAATTAATTTTGAAATGGAGTCTCACTAAATCTCCAAATTGCCCATGCTGGGCTCAAACTTTCAAACCTGCTGCCTCAGCCTCCTAAAGTACTGGATTATAGTACAGGTGTGTGCCACCAGGTCACCTTTCAGTGATCTAATAATGTCCTCCAAAGAAGAAAAATAGCACGGTTTTTTTCAATGACAGTTAAGATTAAAGGATTTTTAATGTAGAAGAATGGAGTTTCAGCTGATTTTTGTTGTGTAATCTATAAGTTAATATCAACAGATAATATCCATGTGTAATATTCTACATATGTAAAAATGATCAAATACTTTTTGAATGTGATCAAACATTTTGAATTTAGTTCAACAAAAGATCTATTTTGGGAATTTTGTGGAGCTAGAAATCCTTTTCTGTCATTGGTAATCTAAGTTTTTTTCCTCCCTTTTTAAAAACTGTTTTCAGATTTTATTTAGGACCTTATCACAAATATAGGAACTACTAATTACTTCAATACATACTTCTTTTAAAACATATGTTATTGTGGTAAAATATACCTAACATAAAATTTACCATCTTCATTCACCCTTTTAAAGTATATTAGAGTTCATTGTTATCAAATACATTCAAAATGTTGTACAACCTTCACTACCATCCATCTTTGTAACTCTTTTCATCTTGTAAATTGGAATCTCTGTACCTATTAAACATTAATTCCCCATCATATTTCCTCCCAGCTCCTGACAACCACCATTCTCCCTTTCTATATCTGATTTTGACTGCTTTAAATTCCTCATATAAGTGAAATCATACAGTATTTCTTTTTTGTGACTGGTATATTTCACTTGGCATAATGCCCTCAAAGTTTTTATTTTATTTTTTTGGTACTGGGGATCGAACTTGGGTCCTTGTGCTTGCACAGCAGGCAGTGAAACCACTGAGCTAAATCCCTGGCCCTCACCCATAATTTAAACTCAGTATTACAAGATAAATTATGAGAATTGACTACTATAATTGGATAGATTGAAGGCAAATTTTGAAAATGGAATATCAGTTATTTTAAAAATTTAAAAATAAATATCTTGACCTTGCTAACATAACTTTAAAATCTATTCTTCACTTCCATAAGCACACATTTGTGATTTTTTTTCTCTACAGTGATTATTAAAGTGAACATTGAGAGAAGTGATGCAACTATCTCCAACTAATAGTGTTGTGCTTAGTCCAACTTAGATCAGGGAGCAGGCTAGAAGCAAGCTTAATTTTCCACATTAAAAGTTTTGAATAGTGATAAATATGGTCTCCCTTCAAAGTGTGTATGTAAGTATTTAATATGAGGAACCATTACTTCCTTTATAACTTATTTAGTTGCAACTGCAGGGCGGTAGAAACTTGTGTGATGGCAACTTTGTTAATGGCCTAGTGTGCATTTCCAGTGAATAATGTATATAGCTTTCCCAGTTCTTTTTTCCCTGTTTTTTCTAGTTACATTTATTGGAATGTTCTTTTGTGTTTGGAATTTATACATAAATATTGGGGCTTGTATTTTGTATAATTTTTTCTCCTGATGTATTTTTATTATATTTACAAATGTAATTTTAAAAACTGCAACAGGCTAGAAATAAAATGCCAGGATAGAAACACATATCCCCTATTGTTACATAACATGTTCCTGTCCCTTGAATTTTCTGTAATTTGATAATTAGATCTCCTAGAAGCTTGATTAGAATCTGGCTCTTTTTTGGAGGGATGAGAGAAACAAGACTACTGTACTCTACAACTGTGTGCTGCAGGACGGTGACCTTAGAGCTGACCCCATTTTGTCAGCTTTCTTGCTCGAATTCTCAAGAATACCCACAGAACTAACTAGGAATGCAGCATCCTGAGATAGAGAAACTGGTGGGAATAGCCTTGGGTCTCTCTCTCCCCTCAAGAACCAGACTGTCTTTCATTGCTCTAGCCTATGATAGCCTATCTCCCGGGGTGAAATGCTCGGAGTGGGCTGCCTTTGGGGTCCTTCCAGTGTTACAAGTAAGGGATGCACAGCCAAGGCTCCATTCACCCTAGGCAGGCTTCCCGAGCCTCAGGGGACTGGCTTGTCATGGACTCACAGCTACTCTTCTCACTTGTTGTGTCTCTATACATAATAAAACTACTGCATGGAACTTGTAAGTGATTATTCTGTCTCACTGAACTTGTGCAAGTGATAGAAATTGGCAGAGTCCACGGTGCAGAGGCAAGGTGCTAGAATTCTTCTCTGGGGTTGGTGACCAGTTCATGGTGAACTCGAGTCACATGTACTTCCACCAGGAGGCATACAATATTCAGTGATGTCTTCCTGTGATGTTCTTACCCACTAGTAATAATCACTGAGAACCAAAACCTCATTAGTGCTTAGTGGTGATACTCTAATCCCATTGTTCATTTATCTCCATCCTTCTGTACTATGGGATACTTCTATAATGCAAAACATCCTTTCATCAACTGTTTGATTTCCCTGAGTTACAGCAGGCATAGATAGGTAGGACACCAAATCTTTTCTGACATTATCAAAAATCTTTTTATCTGGTACCACTTTTTCCAGAAGTCTTTTAGTCACACAGAAATGGTCCTTGAGAGCTGGGTGTGTTGGTGCCTATTTGTAATCCCAGCATTTGGGAGGCTAAGACAGGAGGAGGATCACTACTCCTCCTGAGGAGTTTGAGGCCAGCCTGGGCTACATAATGAATTCAAGGCCAGCCTGAACCACTTAGCCAGACCCTGTCTCCAAAATCCAGACCAAACAAAAAAGGCTCTCACAACTCTTTAATGAGTATTTACTCTGTGCAAAACACAGTGGAGATGAATAAGGGGGTAAATAAAAGTAAGACAGGGTTTTTCAACCTCAAGAATTTTATTGTCACTGTTTGGATCAGCTCTGAAAACTGGAATTATTTGAGATCACCCACATAAGCAATTCAGTGCTAAATCACTCCAGTTTACAGCCTACCCTTGTGAAAGCAAAAATTAGCACAAAGGTATTCCTAATTATAGCCTTTTCATTTCCATTTCAGAAATGGGTAGCATTTTTCCTTCCTGACTGCCTAAGAAACTTCCGTTTTTATTGAAAAGAATGTTACTTTGTGGGGAGAGTGGGGATTTTATTTGGTCAAGTGAGTAACTTTTAACTGCTCAATTTAAAATTTTTGAATGTCTGTTTGTTCTTGGGGTGATTTTGGTGTTTTACATTAAGTCTGGCTGATATTGGACAGAATCTAGGTCACTAAATGTCGCAAATTGCAAGGGAAGTCAGACATGGCTAAAGGCAGATGTGGTGTGAATGTTCCTTTATGCTGTCTTGTACCAGGAGGTAGTACACATTGGAATAGTAAATGGTTGTCAACTATTATTTCAGAGACAAGATGCTGTGTTTTGATCTATGGACAGAAGAAAAATAAGATTTATAGTTCTTTCTTTTCTGTGTAGTGTCCTAATTCTTCATCCACAGAACCATTGTGTTTTTCTAGTTTCTAAAGTGCGTCTGTCTGAATCATACACTTAGGGACCTGTACACTGTGGTCCTGCTAGACCTGCTATGAAACATGTAAGACCACAGCTCCTTTTGTCACCTGGGTCCCATAATCCCCCACTCTAACTGGGAGCCACCATTTTATGTCCTGTTGTGTAAGAGTCACTAAGACCCATATCCAACAGTGTTTGAAAGACCTTATTCCATTTCCCCAGTTCCCATGGTCCTAGTAAGTGGTAGCAGGTCCTTTTTGTAGAAAGGCCAATGAAATATTTATTATATTTATTATTATATCACAGGGTCCTTTCTCAAGGAGGCCTAGCTCCTCCTCCAACAGTGGACCCTGAGTCTATGAACTACAGCAGCTGATATCAGCTCTCCACCTTGCTTGATATATATTTTTTTTTTGGTACGGGTCAGGTAACACCCTAGTAAATTGTCCATTGAGTTTGCCCAGGGCCAATTAGTCATTGATACAGATCCTAAATTGTCAAAGCATCCTGACTGACACTCTGGCCTCACTATCATTTACAGTATTACATCCATCTAGCCTGTGATGGTTAATTGTTGTCGCTACCCAGCCTCTGCTATTTTAGAATCCTCTCATCTTCTATTAATTGGGATGCTCAGTAACATAGCAGTATGTTCTCCTGTGAGTTCAGCCAACAGAACAGAACCAGTGGGCTTCTCCATGTCAACATGCCCCTCTCTAGTGTACTTAGTGACCTCTCTGTCCTCTTGGGACCATAGTCAAATAAGAGGTTCTTCTGATGCCTCATAATAAATCCTCCTCGTATGCCCACCTTTGAGCCTTTTGACCCTTTCCTCATTATTTTGCCAAGGCAGTTCCAGCATCTCCATTTAATTTATATTTGGTTATTGTGCCAGGCTTCAAGGAGTCATCCTAATGTATGAAGACCAGCTTCATGTCCATGCCTGGATGCCAGACCACAAAGCAAAAAGGAATACCCCCTTGTAGATGAATTTCCACCAGCCTAGGCTGGCATTCACCCCTTTCCCCCGTACATTTTGGTATATAACAATGGGTCCTGAAAGTCCTTCACCTTGAAGTGGTTCCCTGCACAAGCAGGGACCCCCTTTCCCTGTAGACTGTGCTGACATCTTCCCTAAATAACAGCTGGGCTGGAAGCATTCTGAGGAGGAGAAGCATCATCTTATGAGGCAGCTGGCTTGGGCGAGATCTTTATAGGGTCTCTAGGCAAAAAGAGAAGAGGCTGCTTCTACTGGCCCAGGAAGTTCAGGGGAATTTAGGAGTTCAGTATTCTGGGATTAATGTCTTATCACAAGTCTCAAGTGGTTCCATCTGGACAAACCCCCCACACACCTGTGTGTCATGATGGGTTCCCTGTGGAAGTCTCCTTGATATCAGAGAAGTTACATCCCAGGTGGGAGGCTGGGTATTCTATTAGTGGTGGTAGCAGCAGTGGCTACAACCACTGCAGAGATGAAATCAGAATCGTGAAGTGCTGCCCCAAAAGTGCCTGAAACAAGGGTTTTCCATGAAATTTCAGTTCAGGTGCCAGAGAAATACTACACTTTACCCAGAACTTCCTGTGGTAAGTACAGGTACAGGGTTTTCAGGAGGCCTGATGTTGCTTCTGAAGTTTCTGAAACCCCAAGGGATGAACTAAATCTTGAAAAAAAGCAACATTGAACTCAAAGCATGGTTATCTTACCTAATAACAATACTGGTTACCATTTACTGACCATTATTAAAGCCAGCTTCTGTACAAAATGTCCCATGTATATTATTTTATTTTCATAGTTATTATGCCCAGGTTATAGGAGATGCAGCTGAAACTTAAAAGTCCTCTTCTCCATAGTAAAATGGCAAGGAAGGAGTAGAGCTTGAATTTGACCCTAATTTATCTACCCTAAAATGTTAACTGTCTGATTTTTAACACCTGTGTTGCTTCCCTAAGCCATGAAAATTTAAATGTGTGTATCAGTCAGAAATTTTCATATACAATTAAGTGTAGCATTTCAGTTGATGATAGACTGCATATGTGTTGGTCTCATACGATTGTAATGCAGTTGAAAAATTCCTTTTGCCTTGTATTTCTCCTGCACCTTTTCTGTGTCTAGATACGTTTACATATACTAAAAGTGCCATTGTGTTAAAGTTGCCTATAGTATTCAATACAGGAAAGTGCTGTTCAGGTCTGGAGTCTAGGGGTGATAGGCTGTTATAACATATAGCTTGGGTGCATGGAAGGCTATCCCAGCTAGGATGGTATGAGTACTCTCTGATATGCACACAATGATGAAATCACCTGACAACATGTTTCTCTGAGTGTGTTCTCACCAATAAATGACACATTACTACATATGATTTCTAAAAAAGGAATAGCACAAATAATGACAGTTCAAACATTTTTTTTTAAGTTGAAGGCAGTGTGATGATATATACATTTTTAAAATTTCAGCAGTCCACATTTAGAAAAAAAAATCAAATGAGAAAAATAGGGAGAAGTCCCTTTTACCTGGGATCTTCTTGGCTGTGTCTGGTAAGGATGACTAGAGAAGAGTATCCCTGAAGGCAGCCTTTCTCCTGCCCTTGATAGAGGATCAGTGTTCAGCTGCCCTCCCTGAAATACTACTGTTATGAAAATGTATAGAGAGACCCTACTGCAACTGTCATTTGAGGCATTATGTATAATGTGTCCCTGTAACAAGTTGAGGTAGGGGGCAACAAGTTGTAGGGGGCAGGGGTTGGTCTGGCAAGAGTTGGGCTATAGAGGCGGAAACCACCATTATCACACTTTGTCCTGCCGTCTTGCTAGGCACTGGCCCTGCTGAGTGGTGCCAAGGCATAGTGGTGCCTTCCCTCTGGCCTGGTGTGGAGGGTAAGAAGGAAGATGGGGAGCCATCAAGTGGAGTTGTTCCCAGGTTGTTCCCAGGCCCCTGGGGGTATTCAGGGGTAGGCAGCTTGCCCCGCTGGTTCTCAGGTAGGTTGAGCAGGGGCTCTAGAAAGAGCTCTTGTCACCCCCTCGCATTAGGTACTATTTCTCTGCTTGTGACTACTTCTCCCTCAGTGGCAAGATTTTCCTTGTTTGACTGAACAGCAAGCCTAATTTAACTCCTTACATAGTATTATATGAAAAAATTATATCTTTTATCTGGTCTGATAGAAATTATTGAATATATTCCAGGAATGTCAAAAGGTATATTGGCTAAGGGCCAGTTCCTCCTATTTCTATCATTTTAATAGTTTATTGGCCACTTTCTGTTATCATCACTGTGCTCAATACTTTTATTTCCTTTTTTGGATCTCACAATAGCCACACTGATCATTCTTTTATTACCATCCCCATTTTGCAGAAAAAGAAACTGAAACTTGGAGGGTTTAAATGACTTGCCCACAGCATATTGCAGACAGCAGATTGGAATTAAATCTGTCTGATTTTTCTGTCTAGAACTAAGCTGGACCTTTTTCTAAAATTGAGATATTTTACATACCGTAAAATTCACCCTTTTAAGGTGTACAGTTCATTCATTTTTAATATATTCACAAAGATATCAGTCATCACTACAAGTTCCAAAACATTTTCATCACTCTGAAAAAAAATCCCTTATGGCCAGGCATGGTGGCACACTCCTATAACCCCAGCACTGGGGAGGCTGAGGCAGGAGGATCTCCGAGCATTCAAGGCCACCCTAGGCTACATAGTGAGTTCAGAGCCAGCCTGAACTACGAAGTAAGACCCTGTTTTCAAAAAAAAAAAAAAAAATTCCCTTATGCATCAGCAGCTATTCCATATTTTTCTCTCTTCCCCCTTGCAAGCACTAATCTACTTGCTGTTGCCATGGATTTGCCTATTCTGAAGACTTTGTATAAGAAGTATACAATATGTGATTTTTTTTTCTGTCTAACTTCTACTGAGCTTAATATTTTCAAGGGCTATCTGTGTTATAGCATGTATCAGTAGTTCATTTCTTTATTTGACTGAATTATATTCATTCTATGAATATACTGCATGTGGTTTATATAGTAGTGACACTGGGAATACTTGTGTACATGTTTTGTGTAGTCATGTATCCAGTTTGCTCAGATTATATACCTAGGAGTTCAGTTTCTGGGTCATGTGATAATTCTGTGGCTTAACTGGACGTTTGTTTGAAAGTTTGAGTCTTCAAAGCATGGAAATAAAATGAATTTCAAGGACGTTTCTGTGGCAGTGCTTTAGCAGGCTGTCATGTTTTAGACAGGAGGGTTCTCCCAGCTGTGAGAAAAGGAATTTCTTTTCTTTAGAGTTTGTTACTTTGGTAAGAGCATCCAGTGGTGATCACTGCCTAACTGTGTGTTACATAATCTCATGTGAAGGCCAGAAGGCATGATTTACATAGTAATGCTTATTTTACATTTCTGGCATCATTGGAATATAGTCAAGGTATTATTATTATTATTATTATTATTTTGGTTTGGTGGTTTGGTTTTGTTTTATACTGAGGATTGAACCCAGGGTCTTGTGCGTGCTAAGCAAGTGCTCTGCTACTAAGCTGCATATGCAGTCCTTTTAATTTTTTTTTTTTTTTTTTTTTGGCACCAGGGATTGAACTCAGGACCTCACGCTAGCCAGGCAGGAAGTCTTTTTAAATTTTGACACAGGATCTTGCTGAGTTTCCCAGGCTAGACTCAAACTTGTGGTCTTCTGCCTCAGCTTCCCAAGAATCTGGGATTACAGATATGTACCACTATGCTTGGATCCATTCAAGTATTTTTAAAATCTAATTTGATACAGTCACAAACTAAATAAGGTGTTGTTCTTGATCTTCTTTCTCCAACAACTGGTCATTTGATGCCTGAAGCTGTAGCATGTGCAGCACTGTTCCTATGCAGGACTTTGGGAGAATCCCCCAAGAGGACTGTCAGGACTAGAGTATCCACCAGGAGAGAGTTAATGGGCTCATCCTACATACTGCTCCTCCAGACCCTTGAGGGCAGGGAAGAGATAAGCCCTAGGGTGGAAGGGCCACCATCCATCATAGTGGGTTTCTCTACAGAGAGAAAACAAACCCTCTCACTATGAGAACAGGATCAGAAGAGAGAACAGGGTTAAACCTCTACTATGACACAGAAGGGCCTTAAGCTTTGTAATTTTTTCAGGTTGTCTGTGGGGAAGCTCAACTAATTATATATATTTTTGTTGTAAAAATAATTTAACTGTGATAATGTCATCCTAAGAGAAATGACTATTAAGATTGTTTAAAACTCTTGGGGATGAATATCTCTGGCACTAATTCTGGTCATATAATAAGCAATTTTAAGGTCAGTGTAATTTCTGTTCCCATTATCTTTTTCTTGTAGCAATGAGGCAGAATTTTAATTTTGAATAATTCATAATACTTGATAATGTTAACAACAGAGTATGTTTGTCACACATGATATAATTTTTGGCTAAAGAATAGTGGACCAGACTAGCCCATTGCTAACCTACAACTGAAATTCAACATTTGAATGATACTTATCTGGAAGAAAGCCTGAGCTAGGAAATAACTAGGACTAACCAGGGTTGGGGAGATGCTCAACCTGAAGGTGAGCTGACTTCAGGCAGGGCATTCCCATGAAACCTGCTTTCTACTAAGCTGAACCCTTACCTTCCTTAGGGGTTGCAGACCACCAGATCAGGGTGTACCTCCCTGAGCTGTGCACTGTGCATGTGTGTGTCTAATCATCAGGGTGTGATGGCCTGAGAGTGGTAGAGAGTCCCAGTTCCTCCCTGATGTTCAGCTGTGCTTAAGTCCTAATATCCCTCCTCTACAGGGACACATGATGGGGGGGTGCTACTGAACCTAAGCACTGAGTGCTGAGTAAGGCCAACAGACCAGTCTTCCTGGGGCAGCCCTTGGGAGATGAAATAAGCTGTTGTATAAGAGACCCATGAAGGATTAAATATTGAGAAGGGCTTGGAAATCTAACTAGTTAGATTCCTGTTGATTTCATGCATAAATACATCTACTATTTACTGGGTACTTTCTCTACGCCAGTGATGGTAAACCTTTTAGAGCTTTCAGTGATACAAACTGCCTGCTGTGGCATGCATGTCATAGGTTTGCCACCACTGCTCTATGCCAAGCACTGTGCTAAGTACTTATCTACTCCCTTGGCAAATCCTCTTAGCTATCCTATGAAGTCAGTAGCTACTGTTGTTAACCCCATTTTACAGATAAGAACACTAAGGCCCAAGGAAGTTAATTATGTAATCTGTCCCAGGTCATGAATTACATTCTGTGGGTGATTATTTATTTATTTATTTATTTAGGTACCAGGGGATCGAACTCGGGACCTTGCGCTTTCGAGGCAGGCACCTGAACCACTGAGCTAAATCCCCGGCCCTGTGGGTGAGTTTTAAATAGATAGGCCCTCCTTTCCCCTTGCTTCTGCCACCCCTGCCTCAGCCAGTGTGACAGAGTTGAAGAGCACTTTATGGTCTTCTGAAAACAGTGGCACTCAGCAAACTGACGCAGCACTACCAGCATCTCCAGACCATGATTTCTGCTCTTATAGGAGATGGACAATATTTGCATAAAATCACATCTGACCTGGGCATACTTGCTGATAGTTGCAGCTTTTAGAGTTATTAGAGGAAGTCATGTGGGTTAGGGGAAATGGGATCAGGAAGGAGGAGCAGTGTGTGTCACAGTATCTGCAGTCTCTGATGTCATATAGATGTGAAGGACTATTTCCGTAGCAGGGAGATTGAATAAAAGGGAGCCCTTTAAATAGAAATGAAGTCCAGGAGAGTTAGAAGTGACCATTTATGGGGGCTCACAGCGGATGTCAACAAGCAGAAGCAAGGGCGTGTCTGGTAGAGGGGAAGTGGGCTCTCTGAGGGTCATGGGCTTGCTGGCTTGGAGGTCTCTGTCCTCTGGGAGATCTCATAGAAGAATGCTGTTGAAAACCAAATGAGAACAGCAGAGCACAGTTGGAATTTACTTCTGAGCAGACCCTCATGTCAGTCTCTTTGCTGTATTCGGGACCATGTCTAAAAGCTTACTTTCCAACACTCACTTCCTGGCTAGTAGAGTAGCATCATGGTTTCCTTTATGCTGTAGAGTAGGATTAGAAACTGACAGCTAACCTGGCTCTGTTTCAGTGCAGCTGTGTTTCCTGTAGGTGGACTTCTGAGTGCTTAGTTGGAGTCAGCTGTCAGCTAGGGTGTCTCTCCACCCTCACTGGCACAAGCTATTTTTCCTCCTGGCATTGTACTGGTATCAAGTGCTTTCTACAGTACTCTTAGCTTTCCAAAGGAATAAAAGACATTATGCATGTGGGAATAAAAAAACATATGAAGGAGTATATAGCCAAAACTACTTAGCCTCTGGAACTTGACCCTTAACAGTGGAGAGAGAGACCCTTTGGTCAAGAGAGAATTTACTAGTGTTGAAGTGACAAAGTATAGTTCTGACTCTTTCCATGAAAGTGTAGGGGTGTGAGTTACTTCAGAAAGGAAGTATTGCCTGTGATTTTAAGTGACTAATACAATAATTGATAGTTATTGAGCTTCCATTATGTGTAAGACATTTCTTTTGGTATGTAAGACATTTATATTAATTTTCTGTGGCTAATGTAATAAATTACCACAAAGTATGTGACATAAAATAACAGAACAGTATCTCCTCACAATTCTGGAAGTAAAAAGTTTGAATTCAAGGTGTTAGTGGGGTTGTCCCCAGTCTCCGGTGAAGAGCCTTGCCCTGCCCCTTTTGTCCTCTGATGGCTCCAGTTGAAATTTGCAAAAGTAAGTGACAGAGCTGGAATTTGCAATCTCATTTCAAAGCATATATTTTTAATCTTCATGCCTTACTGTCTCATATCAAGGGTTTGGTGATTTGTTGAATGTGTGAATGGAGGAAGGGGAAGAGGAGGAAATAAGAGCAATGTTCCAGATTAGGGGAATGTTTCCTAGATGAAAGATGGAGCCCCTTACCAAGGTGGGGGACACAGGAAAACACACAGGTTTGGAAAGAAGGATGGTGATTTGATTGTGAACATATTGATGGGGACATATAAGTAAAATGTCTGTTAGGTGGCTGAGTATTTAAATATAGAGCTTCAGAAAAAGTGAATGAGTCTAAAGAAGTAGATTTGGAGAAATCTGTATCTAGGCAGCAGAAGAGAATGTGGGCAGAGCGGAGGGGGAATACTGAACTCTTCTAGAGAAGGAAATGAGCAGAAAAGATAACAAAGAATCTCTGGGACCTGTAACTCTTAATATACTAGTGAAAAAGCCCTTCAGTGAGAAAAAGAGATATCTAAATGATGGTAGGAGAGGATACAGTGGGTCGCAGAAACTAAGGAAGGAGGATGAGGGATGGGTGGTAGCAATACCTAGTACAAGAAAGAAATTGTATAATGTAAGAGCCAAAAGGTTACCACTGCATTTGACAATTGGGTCAATGTAAAACCAGCTAGTGAGAATGCAGGATATCACAGCCATGTTGGAAGATAGTGCAGCAGTTTCTCAGAAAGCTAAACATTGTTTTGTGATATGATCTAGCAGCTCTACTCCTTGGTGTTTACCCAAATGAGATGAAAACATATCCATGCAAATACTTGGACACAGATGTTTATAGGAGCTTCATGCATAGTTGTCAAAACTTAGCAGCAGCCAAAATCCCCCTTAGTAGAATAATAGGCAAACTGTGGTATGTCCATATAGTGGAATATTATTAACCACTAAAAAGTGAGCTATCAAACCATAAAAGACTGTGACCTTAAATATATATTGCTAAGTGAAGCCAATCTGAAAGGACCACAGTACTATATGATTCCAGCTATATGGCCTTATGGAAAAGGTAAAAATATGAAAACCATAAGTAGATTAGGGTTAGGGAGGCAATGGACTAGAGGAATAGGTGAGCACAGGGGATTTAGGACAATGAAATTAGTCTGTATGGTACTTTAATGGCAGATGCATGGTATTGTGCATTTGTCAAAATCTGTGGAACTACACAAAACAGAAGAAACCTAATGTAAACTGTAAACTTTAGTTAATAATAATGTATCAGTATCAACTCATCAATTATAGCAAATGTACCACATTAATACAGGTTGTTACTAAGAGGGAGAAGAGGGCATGAGGAAGGGTGAAGGGCTATATGGGAACTCTGTACTATCTGCTGTTTTTCAGTAAACCTACACCTGCTCTAGAAAAGAGTCTATTAAAATTAAAAGAAGAAAAGAAAGGAACAAAAGAAATGAAGGGAAGAATGGAGAAAGAGAAAGTCATGTACATACCATCTTGAGAGTGAGGATAAATCCACAGCCATAATTTAATTCTGTGTGCCTGTGTTGTAAGTACAGTACAGTAAAAATATGAATGGTCAGTCTTCTGCTTACCAGTTTCCAGGGTTCCCTATCACAGATACACTGCAGTCTTTTGGCATCATGTGAAAATTTTCTATACCCTTATCCAGTATCATCTCTGGTTATTGCCCACATATTGTAAGCTCCAGCTGCAGTTGTCTCTTGTTTTGCTCCTCTTTCCTACTCATACCATGTTCTTTCAGACCTCTTTGTCTTGTTCTTCTTGTTACCTCTACCTGCCTTCCTCTAGTTGTGCCTAACAAAATCCTACACATCCTCCAGCACCTTCCTGTGAAAGCTCTGCTGACCTCTTTTTCCTCCATCACTAAGCAAGAATGGTTTCTTGCCTGGTTTCCATAGTTATTTATGCCTGTTTCTTCAGTAAATGCTTAGTATACCACAAAATAAATTACTAGTTTTGGCAGAAAAACTGAGGTGGAAGGAAGGCAGATCAAGGCAGATTTGAGGAGTGAGTAGGGGTTGAGATAAAACTACATGTAAGGTAGACTATATAGGGATAGTTTTATTGTTACTTTGTGTGTCTTTAGCATTTTCGGCTTTGCCCAACTGGCTTTCAGAATGGTGAGAAGAAAATTCCAAGTGACTGTGGTGCTGTCCACTGCTTTGGTTCTGACAAACCTGTATTACTAAGGGCTGCCTTGAAAGTGGTAATTTTTCTGGCCCCAAGAGCCATGATCCTCTATTTTTGAGAGAAAAGGAGAGAAGAGACTGATACCCACTCTTTTTTTTATCTCTTAGTGGGTTTGGAGCCATTGCCTGCCGAATCTATTTGGAAAGGTGCAAGATTAGTGGCCTAAGTGAGTACTTCTTCCTTGTGGGATCCACAGGCTCCTGTAGACCAATTAATGATTACAAAAAGATGTTTGTTTTGGTTTTTCTATCAATTTAATGGACATTAAAGGCTGACTGTGTTTAGGCACCCCATCAGGCATTGGGGATACAAGATGACAAATAGTTTCCTCTTGAGCTCAGTCTAACCAGGAGACCAACTGTGCACCAATAATAACAGTTACACTGTGAGAGGAGCTATTGTAGTAGACTCAAGCCACCACCACATAATACTACAGCCTGGGTGGCTTACACAACAGCAACTAATTTTCTCCCAGTTCTAGAGGTTGGAAGTTCCAAGTCGAAGTCCAGCTGTATTCGGTTTTTGGTGAGGACTCTCTTCCTGGCCTGCAGACAGCTTTTTTGTCCATGTTTTTCTCCTCATATAACCTTCTGCATGGCGAAGGTGGGGACAGGGGAGGCATATCTGCCATGCAAGCTCTCTGGGGCCTCTTCACTAATCCTATCAGATCGGGGCTCCAATCTTATTACCTCATTTAGCTTAATTACCTCCTGTTTTCAAATATGGCCATGCGGGGGGTTGGAAGGTGAATGTTGCAGCTTCACAGATGGATGTGGAGGGGAGACACACCTCAGTCAATGGCAGGAGCTTATGGAAAACTGTAGGTGACAAATGCGAATGATCATCTTGTCTGGGGAAAGGTAGAGACAGCAGAGGACTCAGCCGGGGTGGCACAGGGTCTGGATTTTGAGCCTGTGTGCAGTTATCTAAATGATGGGGAAGCCCAGCTCCAACTTGGGAGGCGTTGGTGGCCTAGCAGTGTCCTTTAGTCAATCAGTTATCATCCTATGTGAAAAGGAAACTCTGCATCATAAGCTTTCTGTCACATCTTTATTCAGTGATATGTCTGTATCAATGATGTAAGCTCCAGCTACAGTTGTCTTTGTGATTTTTATATCTGTAAGGTTTTCATCATAATAGGGTATGTCACAGGTTTCCTAAATAGCATTCAGGTTTCACTCAATTTTCACTGCAACAGCCTCTTTATGCCTGCTGCAAAGATGAATATTTCAAAGATTCAGTAACTGTTAGGTTCAGAAGAGTTACTGACGTAAAATGGCTCAAGAAATAAGCATACTTGTTGCTTTGCAATGATGGGGTATATAGAATGAGTCAGTGTCTCTTCCCTGTCATTTCCATTCTTTTGCCTTCCTAGACACCAGGCTCTGCAGTTAGTCCCTGTGGATAGTCTTGTGTAAAGGACCCAGACCTGTGGAAGTAGATATTCTCAGAAGAAGGAAATGCCCTAAAAACTGAGAAAGATGAACCACTCCTGGCTTTATACTTGGTTTGCATTTATCTCTTGGAAGCTAGTCTTTTGGGCCCTGATTATGGCTTATTGGTGGCCAGATGATGGATGAGTTTCTTCAAAGTGGGGACTATCGTGTTCATCTATGTTGCAACCTCTTGGCCTCCAGTAATGACCACAGTATTCTAGTAATGATTGCTTTTGGATAAACTAGTATTAGATACTTCAAAAAGCTTGTGCTATCATTCTACTGGCATTTGTTTCTCCAGTGAAAGTCACCTTTCTGCAGTGCACTGGCCAGAGTCCTGTCCTGTTCTGTCCTTGGTGTAAGCCAAAGAATGGCCACAGCAGAACCCCAGCTCATTGCCCATAGGAGCTGTTACCCTCAGGGAACTAGGGGCAAGGCTTTGGGATAAGAAGGTGGTCAGAAGATGTATTTTGACAGAGCAGTTATTTCTTCATCTCTGGGCCCAACAATTCTATCTTTAGAAAGCAGAAAATGTAGGGATACTGGCTGAAGTCAAAATGAAAGCTTTCTTCCTTTCTGTGATGTCTCCAGGAGGGAAGTTCCTGTTGCTTCAATAAGTGAGCCAGAAGGGCATACCTGGGGTGTTTAGAGCTACTGGAAGTATTTATAACAGCTTCTTGGGGGCTTAGCTCCCCACTTTCTCTTTCCCTACTCCCCCTGTGGAGACAGTGTAGAGGCGAGTTTGCAGGAAAAACTGGATTTACAGTCGCCAAGGATGGCTGCTCAGCCAGCTGCTGCCTCCTGTGCTGCCGCAGGAAGTTCCTGCCCAGGAGGGTGGCATGTCTGCACTTGCTGCTCCCACAAAATGAGCATCTCCCTAACTGTATTTGAGGAGGATTTAGTACAGAATTCACCCTTCCTGCATCCTCCCTCCTTTACAACATACACATTCATCTTTTCTTACATTGCTGCTGAAAGAATACAAACTTCATTTCTCTGTCACTGAGCATCATTCAGAAATGCTGTACAGATCTGTGAATTGTTCTCTGATCTCCAATCAGGGGAGTGTTACAGGTCCTCTGCTGGTGGGAGGGAGCAGTCCAACAAAAATCTGAAGACCCAACACTTTCTCAGGAGCAGTGAGGAGCAGACTGGCAAGCCACAAAACACTGGCGCTGAATGGGTGTCTTAATGAGCTTTTAGATGTGATTTGGCTGGCATCGGCAGAGGAGACTAAAGGAGAAAAGGCTGAAAATATTGTACCATAAATCACTGCAGACCCACCGGCAGTGACAGTCCTAGGAAGCTAATGATCTCGCCAGGAAAGAATTAACTGCAGTTGTCCAGAAACAGAACACGATGTAGAACAGGAAGGACAGACCCCCAGATGTGAGTATAATGTTTTCAATGCAGGATTTGGAGCAGTGGGAGCAAAGCTGGTTGTTATGACTGGGGACGGTCCCTAACCACCAGCTCCTGGGTGTCTGCAGGCTGTCTCTGGGTGGGTTGTGTGTTATCCCTATCTGGGACTTTTGTTTGAAGGTTTCATCTAAAATACTTTGTCTGTCAGGAGCCTGAATGTAGTGGCTTTGGGATATTGGCACCAGGAGACTTTGTTGTAAATCTACAGGAAAATAGCAAAAACAAACTGTATAGATCTTTTGCTGTAAAAATAAAACCTATCAAAACAGCTGTGTGACCCTGTGGCATTTGGGGTGAGAGATAAAAGGATTGGCAAAATGAAGAGCAAAGAAAATGAGGTAGTGGGGTGGGAGGGAAGAGAGTAATCTTTCTTAGGAAGCTAAATCCTTTCTAGATGCAGGGTGCTCATTGCATACTTATGCTCACATATTTATTTCCTTTGTGGTTAATGAATGAGCAGCATGTTTGCATCTAATGTTTTCCTCCAGGATGCTGTGAAAAATGAGCACTGTGATAAAGAGGGATGTGATTAATACAGGTGGGGAGGAAGAAATTCCTCAGTACCAGCAATGGGAAGTGTCTTGAATGATAGCCATCTACTTGGAAAAGGATGCTCAGATTTAAGGAGGGAATAAATAGGTCTGCTGCAGCTGGGATTCCCAACAGGTTGGCAGTAAAGTTTAACTCATTGACTACAAACTAGTCACCACCCTTGTATTCCTCTATCCTCCCCATTCATGGTCAGGGGTTCTCCATCCCTTCTTAGCCCTTTTCTCATTGCCTGTCTCTGCCTGCCCTGATTTGTTGGTTTCTAGATGTCAGATGAGAAGCAGATTATCCTCTCACTCCGAAAGAGGGTACAGGAGGAAACAGAATGAAACCAGAGAAGACTCTGCTTCTGTGATCCCTTTGCACCCACACTGTGTAGAAAGGCAACTGCAAGTGATGCTGGAGGTCCTAGCAATGACAGTATTCCTAGGCTTAAATTGAGAATGAGCTTGGGATGGACAAGTATATAGGGATGATGTTGGCAACAGACTAGGAACTGGAAACCTGAGATCCTATTGCTGATCTTGCAGGCAGCTTTTTGGGGCAACTCTGATGAGGTGGTGGGTATCCCAAATCCTGTGTAAGCAACCTGTCCTGGGAGCTGTTTTCTGGCTATATTTGTTGTGGTCATAAGGAGGAGGTAAAGAGTATTCTTTAATAGCTATAGCTGAAAAGCAAAAAATAAGATGGCATGTAGTTAGCCAATATTTTCTCACTGCTGTAGTGTTTTTGTTTTATTTTTTAAAGGAATATTGGCTGGACTTGCAAAGGATATTTATCTCAGTAATTATCTAAATAAGTCTATCAGTCTGCAGCTATGGCCATAAGACAACTTGGGCTTTGGATTCAGTATCTGAGAGGCTGAATTTGTTGCATGACTGAGGAGGATGAGCAGAGAGTGGCTATCATTTTATCAAAAGCTGGGTAGACCTTGCATCTGTTGCTGAGGAGGCTGAGTGCTGTTGGTCTGGAGCTCATGACTTCAGCTGGGTCTGCACTGAAGTTGCAGCAGAAATCTTTACCCTAGGAGCTAAGCTGGAGAGTAGAATGAGTAGAATTTTAGCCAAAACAATATTTGTATGAATTGGGCCCTTACACTTAAATGCCCACTGTCAAAGGGTTCGGGAATGGAAGAGGGTGGATGTACAGATATAACGAATCTCTCTCCCAGAACTGTGGCCAAGTGTAGAGAGATAACAAATGGGTAGATGAAGAGGAAGAATGTGGTTGTGTGAGAGAGATCATTTAGGAAGTCCTAGCTAACACTGTATTTTCCTGCATTTGGGCTTAGAGTGATTTTGCAGTATTTGGGCAAACAGAGCAGAAGCTCAGTATAGTTGGTTTGGTTGTACCTCAGATTATCTGAATAAAAAGAGACAGTGTGCCTTATGTTGATAAAAACAAACCACTTCCAAATAGTCTAGGGAATAGAAAGCCCCAAATGTAATTGTTCAGCATGGCCATGGGCACTTAGAAAAGCATTTTGAGCTGCATTTCTCTTAGTATTTTGAGTCTCAACTTCTTTCATTGGCTCATTCATTCAGGAGATATTTCTGGCATATCCAGGGATCTCAGACTGCAGCTAACTGAGGTATCCTCTGCTTCACATAATCACTTTCTCCAGATTTGCTGTGCTTCTAATGAGCCTGGTGAGCAGGAACAGGTCTCCTCTCCTTGCTCTCCTTTACCTACATTTTGGGTGAAAGATTTAAAAGAAAAAGAAGGAAAAGAACCCACAAGTGAAAGGGGTGCAAGTTACCCTTGTAAAGTTATTGTTGACATTGTTTCAACAATTTGCATAATGAAATAGCATTTTTAATTCCCACCACAGTCCTGGAAGAGAGATGCTCCATGTCTGTTCTGTACATGGGCACTTAACCCCATTCTCCTGGAGTCCTTGGCCAGATGAACTGCCTGAATGTCACAGTGACTGAGAGTTAGAGCTCAATATGGTCCATACATTTCCCAGCCATATTGTGGCCAATTCCTTAGTCATTAGAGATTGAAAAGATCATTGAGTTTGCCTGAAAACAACTGTAGAAGATGCTTACATCTCCCAGGGCTTCAAAATTAGAATGAGTGATGCGGTCCAGGATAAAAAACCATATTCTTTTGTTATAGCACTTTCTCCACATGTATATACTAGTATTTTTAATAAGTACATTTTGAAATACAGAGACATCATATATGGTGGTAATCCTAGCTTCTCAGGAGGCTGAGGCAGAAGGATCACAAGTTAATGGCTAGCCTGGACAATGTAGTAAGACCCTGTCTCAAAAGGCTGTGGGTATAGCTCAGTGGTAGTACTTGTAGAGCATGCACAAGGCCCTGGGTTCACATACTGCAAAAATAAAATAATATTAAAAATACAAAAGAAGTCCTCACTTCCTTGTTCTCCTAGCAGGAGTGGATTAGACATGTAAGCATTTGTTCTGCTCAAAGAACCCTTTGGCTCTGAAACATTACCAATGCCTTTGGTTTGGTCTAATGGTGGTAGGGCCACTGACAGAAATCAGTCTTTAAAATCCTATCAGTTTTGGTCATTTTGTTTGTTTGTTTGTTTTTTGGTGCTGGGGATCGAACTCGGGACCTTGCGTTTTCGAGGCAGGCAGCGGCACCACTGAGCTAAATCCCCAGTCCAGTCATTTGTTTTTGAAAGAAGGTCTTAAGTTTACTACTAGTTACTACTTCCAAACCAGTGCTCAGAGTCAGGGCTTTGTGTCCTCCTGTAGGTGGTTTCAGAGGGCCATTCATTTTCCTCCCATTATGCAAGGAAGCAATGCAAACTGCCCCTCCTAAACTGGCAGAGCACACGCTTAGCATCAGTGTTCTTCCAAAGGGGATTATTTGAGCAGTGTGGAAGTGGAAGTCAGCCCAGGCCTGTGCCCTGTTCTCCATCTGTTCCAGAACTCAGGAAACTGTACTATTTACAGGAAGGAAAGGATGAAGGAAGAGAACGGCAATAATTGCTGGGAGAAAGCTCCAAGGGTCGACTGGGGGTATAGCTTGCCTAGCTTTATTATGCCCTGGGTTTGATGTTCAGTACAATAAACAAAACAAAACCACACAGAGAAGACACCCCATGTGTCAGGGTCTCTGTGAGGTGTGATCCACCACCATCCATCCTGCTTGGGCAATCAGTGCATGAGCTATGGTGACCCATAAAACCTTGTCTGTAGGCTGTGGTGAACATGCATGCCACAGTTACTAGATAGAGGTGGTGTGTGAACCAGGTGGTATCTGAGGGATGGTATCAAGTGTCTTCTACCCAGGACATATAGTAAATGCAGAGCCAACTTTGCAGACCTGGCCATAACTCCTCTGGAGAATGTCCTTGAGGAGGGAAGAACAGAGAGAGGTTGGCACCCTCTGCTGCCTTCTTCCTGGAAGCTCTGTCCAGGGGCTTTGCTGTGGAGAGTGTGCTTTCCTCTCCTGCATTGTGCATCTGGCAGAATGCCCTAAAATCAGAGACAAGGTATGGTCTGTCCTTTGTGGCAAGTAGCACTGATGACAGCTTTGTTTTGTAACCCTTAGGTGGCGAAGATGGCATAGGAATAAATCACCTTCCAATGAATGAGAACATCTTTACCTGTGGGTGCCAGCCCAAGCCAGTGGCTTTGTGTTGAGCTGAAGGAACTTGTCCACTGCTTTCCCAGAAAACCTCTTTCTCTCAATTCATGAGCCAGCAGGATGTGGTCGCTGCACTTTCAGAACGCCTTCTCATAGCTGCATACAAAGGCCAAGCTGAGAATGTGGTTCAGCTCATCAACAAGGGCGCCAAGGTAGCAGTTACCAAGGTAACAAAACGAAAATTGCTGTAGCCATTCCCTGGGAGTAGCCTATCTCTGAACCATTGTCTGTGAATCTGTTGTATTTGGTTGGTGCTTTCAGAGACTTGGGTTTTGGTCCAGGGATTAGGAGTTTGAGGAGAAAGGAAAAGATTTAAGAATACTTTCGTTATTGTCTTTCAAATAGTATAACTTGAAATTTGCATTTGACAGTCATTAAAAATCATATTGTGGCTTTTTCTTACCTACTTTTTAGACAGATGGACAGATTTCTTGGGGGAAGTTGGGACTCAGAAGCTTACTGGGCAAGAGCATTTGTGTGATAATCATGTTAGACAGACTTCCTAAGAATGTGGGTGGGTTATGGTTGAACCTCTCACTGCAGAGTCTAATTGTCCCATCTGTGTAGTGAAGGCCTAGACCAGGTGACTGTAATGACCTCTACAGGCTTCGATTTCATGTGAGTCACTGGAAATGCATGCCAAGTTTTGTGGGGCACTGTTTATCTCACTGATAGATGATCCCATGGCAAATAAGTGAACATATAGGCATTTTGGTAGCAAAGCCAAGGAACAACATGTCCTGCACATACAATGATGAAGGAATTCTGATGCACTCATCCAACTCATAGAACTGCTGGGAACACCTAATAGATCTCCGGAGGAAGTTCTCTTCTCATCCCCACTTTGAAGATGATGAAACTGAGGCACACAGAGATTTGAGTAATTTGCCAGACAGATGCAATTTCTGTCCAGAGTATGGCTCCTGAGTCCATCCTCCAGAGCAGCCCAGAGAGAGAGATGCAGAGATGGACCTTAATTTTCAAATAATATCATCTGTTAACTTCTTACTTCCCAAGCCAGAGATTGGCCAGCCTGCATTCTAGTTATTCACATACAGTCTCTATATTACATGTTGGTCTCTAGGGAGAGAGAATCTTGAGCTATTTAGGTCTCCCATGGACCCTGACAGTGGTCTGTGCATAGATTGTTGGGAAAGGATTGTGAAGGGATCCTTAACTTGGGCCTTCTAGGAAATCACAAACTGGAATATGTGAACTCTGCAGTTCGGGTGCATGTGCCCATGTTATAACTCTGCTTTGTTTGCTAATTGTGCAAGTTGCTTAACTTTTTCAGCCTCAGTTTCCTTATCTATAAATTAGGGATAATATTAGCAACTTTTCAGGGTTGTTATAATAGCAATAATTTATTTAAAGCATTTAGCATAATAGTCTGCAAGTTTTCTTTTTAAAATAGATTTCATTGTTTAGAAAAAAAAAAAAAACGCTTTAGCTAGATGTGGCTCATTCCTATAATCCGAGCGGAGATGCAAGGATCACAAGTTCAAGGCCAGCCAGGGCAATTTAGCAAGACCATATCTCAAAATAAAAATTTTTTTAAAAAGGTGGGGATGTAGCTCTGTGGTAGAGTACCACCAGGTTCAATCCTCAGTACTGCAAAAATAAACAGGTATTACTGAGGTATGTTTTGCTTGGAAATATACCAAAAGTTACTGAATTGTATAGAGTTGTGTAGCCATTGCCACTGCTAGGGACTGATTTGTTTTCTCCCCCAATTCATATGTCATAACTTAATCCCATAAGATGATGGAACTTGGAGACAGGGCTTTAAGAGATAATTATGTTCAGATTGCAGTCATGAGGATGAAGCCTCCATGATGAGATTAGTGTCCTCATAAATAGGGACCCTGGTGATTTTACTCTCTCTCCCTCCTTGTCATATGAGGATGCAGTGAGAAGGGTGCACTCAGCAATCTGGAGAGACCTCACCAGAACCCAGCCATGTTGGCACTCTGATTTTGGACTTTCAGCCTCCAGAACTATGGAGAAATAAATTTCTGTTATGGAAGCCTAAGCAGACCAGTAACAACCACATGCCAATTTTAGAACATTCCCATCATCCCAGTAGCTATCACTTCCCATTCCCACTCCCCAGTCATGGCAACCCACTGATCAATTCTCTCTCTCTCTCTGAATATACCTTTTCTGGACATTTCGCATAAATAGAATCATACAGTCTGTGGTCTTTTGTTCTGACTTCTTTCACTTAGCATAATGTTTTCAAGGTTTATCTATGTTATGGTATGTCAGTACTTGATTCTTTTGTATGGCTAAATACTGTTTGATTGTATGCATATAAAGTATTTCCTCATCTGTAGAGGATGTGATCCAAGACCTCCAATGAATGCCTGAAACCTTGGATGGTATGCTAAACCTCATATACTATGCTGTGCTTTTTCCTATACACACATGCCTATAATGAAGTTTAATTTATGTTAGTCCAAGCATAACAATAATGATAAAATAGAACAGTTATAACTGTTACAGACGGCACTTGAATCCACTCATTTAAAATAGGCTTTTTCCATTCTGGGCACAGAAAACAGCACTCATATCCTCAAGGGTATGGCACTGCCATGTGTTCAGCCCCAGCAGGGCCTTACAGAGGATGGCGTCACAATGACAGAAGTGTGTGTGACAGGAAGGGTCACCTGGTAAGACAAAAAGCAAGAAAGAGACCCTCCCATGCCCTCCTGAGAGCACACCCCCAGTGACCTACAGACCTCCCATTAGGCTCCTCCTCTTAAAAGCCCACCACCTGTTAACACTGCCACACACTGAGGTCCAGAACCTGGGGGCACAGACCATATCCAAATCACAAATGATGTTGGTCACCCTTTCGTGTGCTTGTTGGCCATTTGTATGTATAATTTGAAAATTATCTATCCAAGTCCTTTGCCCATTTTTAATTGAATTGTTTGGGTTTTGTTGTGTTGTAGAAGTTTTTTGTCTAACCTGGATTTGCCCCTTGTCCATATGATTTGCAAATATTCTCATTCCATATGTTGGCTTTTCACTCTGTTAATTCTGTTGATTCCCAAAAATATTAAGCTTTGATGGGGTCTAAAAATTAAAATAAAATAAAATAAAATAGGCTTTTTTTGTTGTAAGGAAAAGAAAAGTTTATTCCAGTGAATAGGGACTAAAATCAGGGACATTCTAGCAGCTAGTAGGAAAGAAAAACTATATACCTATATAGATTTTGGGGAAGGGGCTATAATCATAAGGACGGTTTATGATTTGGATGCCAAAGGACAGTCTGCTCAGGTGTGTACACAATCACTGGACTTCTCGGCACCAGGGAGGTTGTATACTTCATTTTGAGTCCATTTGCCCCACTTACTGAGAAGCTGCTATTGTTTGCTGAAAGCAGTCTGTTTGCTTTGTACCATTTGCTTAGGCCAGGCATGACAATAACAATATACTATGATATAATTGCTAGCATCACTTTTCTTGTGCTTTGGGACCATTACTAAATATAATAAGGGTTACTTGAACACGCGCACCATGATACCACAACAGTCGATCTGATGATGACCTGAACAGCAGGCCGCATATACAGCATGGATCTGGTGGAGAAAGGGACAATTTACATTTGGGGGGGTGAAATTGGGGCAGCATGAGATTAAATCATGCAGTCAAGAATGGTGTGTGATTTAAAACTATGAATTGTTCATTTTTTCATTTAAGATTTTCAGACCATGGTTGACTGTAGGAAGCAACTATGAAAAATGAGATCATGAATAAGAGGGGACTACTGTACCATATTTTATTTATCTTTTTATCAGTTGATAGATATTTTAAATTTTTTTTCCAGTTTAGGACCATTGTGAATAATTCTGCTATGAATTTGTATACATTTTTTCTCTTTTTTTAATTGAGTTTATTTGTACAGTTTAGGTGTACATTATGATCACATTCATCAGGAATTTGTACCTGTACGTGTTATATCTTGGTTCTTATTTTTCCCCATTCCCCTGCCCTCTCTTGCTCCCCTCCACCCCTCCCTATTTACAAATGCTTTGTTTCCATTATTTCCTTTTTTTTCTTTTACTTCTTACCTTTCCCCTGTCTCCCCTCCCTAGTTCCCCTTCCCCTTTTAACATTTTCTTCTTTTTTTCACAATATCTATTATACATTTTAGTCCTCATTTATACTTTGTTTCTCACACTAGAGAAACAATTCAGTATAAAAATATGGAATGCTTCGTGAATTTGCGAGTCGTCCTTGCACAGGACCCATTCTAAATCTCCTCTGTATAGTCCCAATTTTAGTATATGTGCTGCCGAAGTGAACACTTGTATACATTTTTTTTATGTGGACACATGTTTTCATTTCTCTTGGATATATGAGTAGAATGGCTGGGTCATATGGTAAATCTATGTTTAGCACTTAAAAAAATCCCAAGTTATTTTTCAAAGTGTTTTTAGCATATTACATTTGCACCCGCCGGGGATTTAGCTCAGTGGTTCCGCCACCTACCCTGCAAGCGCAAGGACCAGAGTTCGATCTCTGGTACAAAAAACCCCCAAAAAACCTCAAAAAACCCCCAAACATTTGCACCAGAATGTATTAGGGTTCCAGTTTCTTATTCTTCACCAAACGTTTTTATAGTCTATTTTTTACATCATTTTTTAATATAGATGCTCTTCAACACATAGCAGGGTTACAACTTGGTAAAACTATCAGAGTTGACGATATTGCAAGTTGAATGTGCATTTAATACACCTAAACTATTGAAAAATCCTATCCCTCCCTCACACTACAGAGTGCCATCTATCTTCATGATCACATGGCTAAGTGGGAGCTATGGCTTGTTACTACTGCCCAGCATCACAGGAGGGTACTGTCCTGCATATCACTAGTGGCATTCAGTACATTCGCATTGTATACAGCTATTCACAACCATCTATTCCCAAAGCTGCTTTCATCTTTCCAAACAGGTATCCTGTACTCATTAATCATTAACTCCTCATTCTTCCTCCCAGTGCCTAGGAGGGAGAGATTTACTTTCAATCCCTATGAATTTGACTACTCTAGCTACTTCAGATAAGTAGAATTGTACCATATTTGTCCTTTTGTGATGAGGTTACTTCACTTAGCATAATATTTTCAAGGTTCCTCCATTTTGTAAAATGTTTAGAATTTTATTCCTTATTAAGATTAATATTCTATATTTATGTCACATCTTGCTATTTTTCCTTCAATGGACACTTGGGCTGTTTTTACCTTTTGGCTGTTGTGAAAAATGCTGTGTGAATGTGGGGCTAAATGGGTGTTTGAGTCTTTTCTTTTACTTTTTTGGGGGGATATACCCAAAAGTGAAATTGCTGGATAATAAGTTTTATTTTTTAATTTTTTGAGAAACCTCCTGTTTTCCATGGTGGTTGCATTTTTTTGCAGTCCTACCAATAGTATACATAGAGTTACCATTTCTCTACATCCTTGCCAACACTTGTTATTTTCTGTTTTGTTGTGTTTTTATACTAACCATTCAAATACTTCTCTTATGATTAAGTGATGTTGAACATCTTTTCATTTGCATGTTGGCTGTTTGAATATCACCTTTGGAAAAATGTCTACTTAAGTCCTTTACCTGTTTTTTAACTTACTTGATTTTTATTGGGTGTGTTGATTTTTAGGGATTGAGTTTTATTGGTTGAGTTGATTTTTGTTGCATTTGAATCATACTGGTTTTAATTTTTTTGGGTTGAGTTGTCAGAATTTTTAATCTGAATGTGAATCTTTTATTAGATATGATTTCTAACATTTTTTCCAATCTATAGGTTGCATTTTTTTTAAGACTTTTTAAGTTTTAGATTCCTTTTTTAAATTTTGAGACAGGGCCTCACTAAGTTGCTGAGTTGCTAATTTGCCCAGGCTGGGCTCAAACTTGCAATCCTCCTGCTTTAGACTCCCAGAATGCTGGGATTACAGATGTGAACCATCACACCCAGGCCTAGACATATGCATTTAAGTTTCCTCTATGCCTATTCATGACTCAATAGTTCATTTCTTTGTAGTGCTGAATAATATTATATGTCTATAACAGTTTTAATATATTCACCTACAGTAGGACATCTTAGTTGCTTCCAAATTTTACCAATCATGAATAAATCTATTATATATGTTCCCATGCAGGTTTTTTTGGTGGACATGTTTTCAGTTCTATTGGGTGTATACTAAAAAAACTGGATCATATGATACTATGTCTTGTTTTGTAAGAAACTGCCAAATAGTCTCCCAAAGTGGTTGTATTAGTTACTTTTCTCTCGTTGCTGAGCCAAAATACCAGATACTCAGAGTTAAAGGGGGAGAGGTTTATTTTCAGTCCATAATCGGCTGGTTCCAAAGCAAGGTGGCTTGGCAGAGGGGCATCGCAGAGGAGAATAGTTTGTGGCAGACAGTAGTAAGGCAACAAGGGGCCTTATCAGCATCTTTCTGCCCCTTTTATCTAGATTACTTAGGGTGAGTAGCACTCACGTCCTTAATCCTAGTGCCTGTAGGCCTTAGCCCCACCATGAATCAACCACATATTCTAGATTCAGCCATCTGTGAAAAAGAATGATGCTTTGGAGGGGACATCTAAACACAGCTGTAGCAGTGTTGTTACCATTTTGTATTCCCACCAGCAATGAATGAGAGTTCCTGTTGCACTACATCTTTATTAGCACTTGGTATTGTCAGTGTTCTGGATTTTGGCCATTCTAATAGATAAATGTAGAACTATCTCATTGATGCAAACAGATTGCCTCTTTATTGAATGTGTCCCTTGATGAACAAAATTTTAAAAGTTTTTGAAGTATTTTTTCATTTGTCTATTTTTGCTTTTGTTGCCTGTGCTTTTGGTGTCATAGCCAAGAAATCATTGCCAAATCTAATATGATGCTTTCTCTTTATATTTTTTTCTAGGAGTTTAATAGCTTTAGGTCTTTTGTTTAGGTCTTTATTTCATTTTATGTTAATTTTGTATATGGTATAAGGGCCCATCTTCATTCTTCTACATCTAAGTATTTAGTTTTCTCAACCTCAAATTTTTTAATATTCTTTTTTTCTTTTTCCCTTTCTTTTCTTTTGGTACCGGGGATCAAACTCAGGTCCTTGTGCTTGCGCAGCAGGCAGTGATACCACTGAGCTAAATCCCCGGCCCCCTTTTTATTTTTTAAAAATTTGATTAGCATGTAATAATTGTTTATGTATATGGCATTTCATCACATGTATATAGTATGTACTGATCAAGTCAAGGTAATTAGCATTTCTATTCCCTTATCATTTTTTATATTTGGAACCTTTGAGCCTCTCTATTCTAGTTCTTCACAAATAGGTTATTGTATATATATATATATAGAAGGGGGCAGAGCACAAAGAAGTTGAATAACCGTAATCCAGACACAATTAGAAGGAGTAAGTTCTATTGTCGTACAGCATAGAGAAATGACTATAGTTTACAATAACCTATTAAACTATTATATAGAGAGAATTTTTTCTTTGCAAGAAAGCTTTGATTTTATAAATGAATATATTCTCCACAGTTACCTCATGTCTTCATTAAATACTTCACATACAGTGTAATTTTGTCTCCTCAATACCAATAGTTGTTTGTCACCTGTATAAACCCTGTGCATCACTCTTTTGCTTTTGCTTTTGTAATTCGGAGGATTGAACCCAGGACCTTGCACATACTAGACAAGTACTCTCCCACTGAGCTACATGCCCAGTCTTGTAATTCTCCTTAATGCCCAGTATGGATTACTTGGTAGGGTTAGGGTTGAAAGCCAGGAGAAGCCCTCCAGCAGAATATCTTTTTATGGAACTGTTAGGAAGCTGCTCCTTGAGGGTGATTTTGCTGCATTTCTTGTTTTCTCCAATTGTAACTAGACAAAGCTTACTTGATACAACTTCTGTTAAGAAAAATATGCATATGCAAGGATTCCTGGTTGAACCCTAGGTTCAGTCCCTGCAATATACACACAAAATTCTGTTTCATTCATAAAATATTTATCAAATCTCCAGTTTAATACTTACCACTACCATTGTATAATGCAGTAGGGTTCTTCCCAAAAGAGTTAAAGACATCATTTACAGTGATACATGTATACCCATGTTTATAGTAACACACTTCATAATAGCTAAATCTTGGAAGCAGCTTGTATGTCCATCAATAGATGAATGGATAAAGAAAATATGGTATTTATATACAATGGAGTACTACTCTGCCATAAAGAATGATAAACTTGAATCATTTGTAGGAAAATGGATGTACCTTTTTATTTTTAATTCTTTTATTGGTACATTGTAGGTATATAACACAATTACATTTCTCATTGGGAATTGTACCTTTATGTAATGCATCCTGGTTCTTATTTTTTCCCCATTCCTAGCCCTCCCTTCAC